>JAVKPL010006078.1:0-25446 GCA_032173675.1 Gastrolobium villosum | reverse complement strand
TTCCGTCAAAAATCATCGACGAAATCCATTTTCCGTCGAAAAACTTCACAAAATCAATTTCGTTTGCATTTATTTTATTCATCCATTTTCGCCGAATTCATTTTTCGTCCAAAATCTTCGACGGAATCCATTTTCCGTCGAAAAAGTTCACAAAATCAATTTCTTTTGCATTTATTTTATTCATCAGTTTTCGACGGAATCCATTTCCGTCGAAAAACTTCACAAAATCAATTTCTTTTGCATTTATTTTATTCATTCGTTTTCGACGGAATTCATTTTCCGTCAAAAATCTTCGACGAAATCCATTTTCATCGAAAACTTCACAGAATCAATTTCTTTTGCATTTATTTTATTCATCCATTTTCGACGGAATCCGTTTTCCGTCGAAAAACCACACAAAATCAATTTCTTTTGCATTTATTTTATTAATCCTTTTTCGACGTAATTTGTTTTCCGTCGAAAAACTTCATAAAATCAATTCTTTTGTATTTATTATATTCATCCATTTTCGATGGAATTCGTTTTCCGTCAAAACACTTCACAAAATTAATTTCTTTTGCATTGATTTTATTCATCCATTTTCAACGGAATTCATTTTCCGTAGAAAAACTTCACAAAATAAATTTCTTTTGCATTAATTTAATGCATCCATTTTCGACGGATTACATTTTCCGTCAAAAATCTTCGACGGAATCCATTTTCCGTCGAAAAACTTACAAAATCAATTTCCTTTGCATTTATTTTATTCATCCGTTTTCAACAGAATTTATTTTCCGTCAAAAATCTTTGACGGAATCCATTTTCCGTCGAAAAACTTACAAAATCAATTTCCTTTGCATTTATTTTATTCATCCGTTTTCGAAGGAATTCATTTTCCGTCAAAAAACTTCGACGGAATTTGTTTTCCGTCAAAAATCTTCTACGGAATCCGTTTTCCGTCGAAAAACTTCAAAAAATCAATTTCTTTTGCATTTATTTTATTCATCCATTTTCGACGGAATTCATTTTCCGTCAAAAATCTTCGACGGAATCCATTTTCCATCGAAAAACTTCACAAAATCAATTTCTTTTGCATTTTTATTCATCTGTTTTCGACGTAATTTGTTTTCCGTCGAAAAACTTCATAAAATCAATTCTTTTGTATTTATTATATTCATCCATTTTCGATGGAATTCGTTTTCCGTCAAAACACTTCACAAAATTAATTTCTTTTGCATTGATTTTATTCATCCATTTTCAACGGAATTCATTTTCCGTAGAAAAACTTCACAAAATAAATTTCTTTTGCATTAATTTAATGCATCCATTTTCGACGGATTACATTTTCCGTCAAAAATCTTCGACGGAATCCATTTTCCGTCGAAAAACTTACAAAATCAATTTCCTTTGCATTTATTTTATTCATCCGTTTTCAACAGAATTTATTTTCCGTCAAAAATCTTTGACGGAATCCATTTTCCGTCGAAAAACTTACAAAATCAATTTCCTTTGCATTTATTTTATTCATCCGTTTTCGAAGGAATTCATTTTCCGACAAAAAACTTCGACGGAATTTGTTTTCCGTCAAAAATCTTCTACGGAATCCGTTTTCCGTCGAAAAACTACACAAAATATATTTCTTTTGCATTAATTTTATTCATCCATTTTCGACGGAATACATTTTCCGTCAAAAATCTTCAACGGATTTCCAATTTCTGTCTAAAAACTTCACAAAATCAATTTCTTTTGCATTTGTTTTATTCATCCGTTTTCGATGGAATTCATTTTCCGTCAAAAATCTTCGACGGAATCCATTTTCAGTCAGAAATCTCCGACGGAATCCATTTTCCGTCAAAAACCTTCACAAAATGTATTTCTTTTCCATTTATCTTATTCATCCGTTTTCAACGGAATTCATTTTCCGTCGAAAAACATCACAAAATCAATTTCTTTTGCATTTATTTTATTAATCCATTTTCGACGGAATTCGTTTTCTGTCGAAAAACTACACAAAATATATTTCTTTTGCATTAATTTTATTCATCCATTTTCGACGGAATACATTTTCCGTCAAAAATCTTCAACGGATTTCCAATTTCTGTCTAAAAACTTCACAAAATCAATTTCTTTTGCATTTGTTTTATTCATCCGTTTTCGATGGAATTCATTTTCCGTCAAAAATCTTCGACGGAATCCATTTTCAGTCAGAAATCTCCTACGGAATCCATTTTCTGTCGAAAAACTTCACAAAATCAATTTCTTTTGCATTTATTTTATTCATCCATTTTCGACGGAATTCATTTTCCGTCAAAAATCTTCGACGGAATCCATTTTCCGTCGAAAAAGTTCACAAAATCAATTTCTTTTGCATTTATTTTATTCATCAGTTTTCGACGGAATCCATTTCCGTCGAAAAACTTCACAAAATCAATTTCTTTTGCATTTATTTTATTCATTCGTTTTCGACGGAATTCGTTTTCCGTCAAAAATCTTCGACGAAATCCATTTTCATCGAAAACTTCACAGAATCAATTTCTTTTGCATTTATTTTATTCATCCATTTTCGACGGAATCCGTTTTCCGTCGAAAAACCACACAAAATCAATTTCTTTTGCATTTATTTTATTAATCCTTTTTCGACGTAATTTGTTTTCCGTCGAAAAACTTCATAAAATCAATTTCTTTTGTATTTATTATATTCATCCATTTTCGATGGAATTCGTTTTCCGTCAAAACACTTCACAAAATTAATTTCTTTTGCATTGATTTTATTCATCCATTTTCAACGGAATTCATTTTCCGTAGAAAAACTTCACAAAATAAATTTCTTTTGCATTAATTTAATTCATCCATTTTCGACGGATTACATTTTCCGTCAAAAATCTTCGACGGAATCCGTTTTCCGTCGAAAAACTTACAAAATCCATTTCCTTTGCATTTATTTTATTCATCCGTTTTCAACGGAATTTATTTTCCGTCAAAAATCTTTGACGGAATCCATTTTCCGTCGAAAAACTTACAAAATCAATTTCCTTTGCATTTATTTTATTCATCCGTTTTTGAAGGAATTCATTTTCCGTCAAAAATCTTCGACGGAATTTGTTTTCCGTTAAAAATCTTCTACGGAATCCGTTTTCCGTCGAAAAACTTCAAAAAATCAATTTCTTTTGCATTTATTTTATTCATCCATTTTCGACGGAATTCATTTTCCGTCAAAAATCTTCGACGGAATCCATTTTCCGTCGAAAAACTTCACAAAATAAATTTCTTTTGCATTTATTTTATTCATCCATTTTCCATGGAATTCATTTTCCGTCAAAAATCTTCGACGGAATCCAATTTCCGTCAAAAATCTTCTACGGAATCCATTTTCCGTCGAAAAACTTCACAAAATCAATTTCTTTTGCATTTATTTTATTCATCCGTTTTCGACGGAATTTGTTTTCCGCCGAAAAACTTTACAAAATCAATTTCTTTTGCATTTATTTTATTCATCCGTTTTCGACGGAATACATTTTTCGTCAAAAATCTTCTACGGAATCCATTTTTTGTCGAAAAACT
Organism: Gastrolobium villosum; assembly: GCA_032173675.1. Classification (NCBI taxonomy): domain Eukaryota; kingdom Viridiplantae; phylum Streptophyta; class Magnoliopsida; order Fabales; family Fabaceae; genus Gastrolobium; species Gastrolobium villosum. Next base: position 21,906 of record JAVKPL010006078.1, on the reverse strand, counting down.
TCATAAAATCAATTTCTTTTGCATTTATTTTATTCATGCATTTTCGACGGAATCCGTTTTCCATCAAAAAAATTCACAATATCAATTTCTTTTGCATTTATTTTATTCATCCATTTTCGAAGGAATCCGTTTTCCGTCAAAAAAACTTCACAAAATTAATTTCTTTTGCATTTATTTTATTCATCCATTTTCGACGGAATTCATTTTCCATCAAAAATCTTCGACGGAATCCATTTTCCATCAAAAAACATCACAAAATCAATTTCTTTTGCATTTATTTTATTCATCCGTTTTCGGTGGAATTCATTTTCCGTCAAAAATCTTCGACGAAATCCATTTTCCATCGAAAAACTTCACAAAATCAATTTCTTTTGCATTTAATTTATTCATCCGTTTTCGATGCAATTCATTTTCCGTCCAAAATCTTCGACGGAATCCATTTTCCGTCAAAATTCTTCGACGGAATCCATTTTCCGTCAAAAAAACTTCACAAAATCAGTTTCTTTTGCATTTATTTTATTCATCCATTTTCGACGGAATTCATTTTCCGTCAAAAATCATCGCCGGAATCCATTTTCTGTCAAAAATCATCGACGAAATCCATTTTCCATCGAAAAACTTCACAAAATCAATTTCTTTTGCATTTATTTTATTCATCCATTTTCGCCGGAATTCATTTTTCGTCCAAAATCTTCGACAGAATACATTTTCCGTCGAAAAACTTCACAAAATCAATTTCTTTTGCATTTATTTTATTCATCAGTTTTCGACGGAATCCATTTCCGTCGAAAAACTTCACAAAATCAATTTCTTTTGCATTTATTTTATTCATCCGTTTTCGATGGAATTCGTTTTCCGTCAAGAATCTTCGACGAAATCCATTTTCATCGAAAACTTCACAGAATCAATTTCTTTTGCATTTATTTTATTCATCCATTTTCGACGGAATCCGTTTTCCGTCGAAAAACAACACAAAATCAATTTCTTTTGCATTTATTTTATTTATCCTTTTTCGACGTAATTTGTTTTCCGTCGAAAAACTTCATAAAATCAATTTCTTTTGTATTTATTATATTCATCCATTTTCGATGGAATTCGTTTTCCGTCAAAACACTTCACAAAATTAATTTCTTTTGCATTTATTTTATTCATCCATTTTCAACGGAATTCATTTTCCGTAGAAAAACTTCACAAAATAAATTTCTTTTGCATTAATTTAATTCATCCATTTTCGACGGATTACATTTTCCGTCGAAAAACTTACAAAATCCATTTCCTTTGCATTTATTTTATTCATCCGTTTTCAACGGAATTTATTTTCCGTCAAAAATCTTTGACGGAATCCATTTTCCGTCGAAAAACTTACAAAATCAATTTCCTTTGCATTTATTTTATACATCCGTTTTTGAAGGAATTCATTTTCCGTCAAAAATCTTCGACGGAATTTGTTTTCCGTTAAAAATCTTCTACGGAATCCATTTTCCGTCGAAAAACTTCAAAAAATCAATTTCTTTTGCATTTATTTTATTCATCCATTTTCGACGGAATTCATTTTCCGTCAAAAATCTTCGACGGAATCCATTTTCCGTCGAAAAACTTCACAAAATCAATTTCTTTTACATTTATTTTATTCATCCATTTTCGGCGGAATTCATTTTCCGTCAAAAATCATCGACGGAATCCATTTATTGTCGATAAACTTCACAAAATCAATTTATTTTGCATTTATTTTATTCATCCATTTTCGGCGGAATTCATTTTCCGTCTTCGACGGATTCCATTTTCCGTCGAAAAACTTCAGAAAAACAATTTCCTTTGCATTTATTTTTTTTCATCCATTTTCGACGGAATCCATTTTCCGTCGAAAAACTTTACAAAATCAATTTCTTTTCCAATTTATTTTATTCATCCGTTTTTGAAGGAATTCGTTTTCCGTCCAAAATCTTCGACGGATTTCCATTTTCTGTCGAAAAACTTCACAAAATCAATTTCTTTTGCATTTATTTTATTCATCCATTTTCGACGGAATACATTTTCCGTCCAAAATCTTCAACAAAATCCATTTTCCGTCGAAAAACTTCATAAAATCAATTTCTTTTGCATTTATTTTATTCATCCATTTTCGACGGAATCCGTTTTCCGTCCAAAAAACTTCACAAAATCAGTTTCTTTTGCATTTATTTTATTCATCCATTTTCGACGGAATTCATTTTCCGTCAAAAATCATCGCCGGAATCCATTTTCCGTCAAAAATCATCGACGAAATCCATTTTCCGTCGAAAAACTTCACAAAATCAATTTCGTTTGCATTTATTTTATTCATCCATTTTCGCCGAATTCATTTTTCGTCCAAAATCTTCGACGGAATCCATTTTCCGTCGAAAAAGTTCACAAAATCAATTTCTTTTGCATTTATTTTATTCATCAGTTTTCGACGGAATCCATTTCCGTCGAAAAACTTCACAAAATCAATTTCTTTTGCATTTATTTTATTCATTCGTTTTCGACGGAATTCGTTTTCCGTCAAAAATCTTCGACGAAATCCATTTTCATCGAAAACTTCACAGAATCAATTTCTTTTGCATTTATTTTATTCATCCATTTTCGACGGAATCCGTTTTCCGTCGAAAAACCACACAAAATCAATTTCTTTTGCATTTATTTTATTAATCCTTTTTCGACGTAATTTGTTTTCCGTCGAAAAACTTCATAAAATCAATTCTTTTGTATTTATTATATTCATCCATTTTCGATGGAATTCGTTTTCCGTCAAAACACTTCACAAAATTAATTTCTTTTGCATTGATTTTATTCATCCATTTTCAACGGAATTCATTTTCCGTAGAAAAACTTCACAAAATAAATTTCTTTTGCATTAATTTAATGCATCCATTTTCGACGGATTACATTTTCCGTCAAAAATCTTTGACGGAATCCATTTTCCGTCGAAAAACTTACAAAATCAATTTCCTTTGCATTTATTTTATTCATCCGTTTTCAACAGAATTTATTTTCCGTCAAAAATCTTTGACGGAATCCATTTTCCGTCGAAAAACTTACAAAATCAATTTCCTTTGCATTTATTTTATTCATCCGTTTTCGAAGGAATTCATTTTCCGTCAAAAAACTTCGACGGAATTTGTTTTCCGTCAAAAATCTTCTACGGAATCCGTTTTCCGTCGAAAAACTTCAAAAAATCAATTTCTTTTGCATTTATTTTATTCATCCATTTTCGACGGAATTCATTTTCCGTCAAAAATCTTCGACGGAATCCATTTTCCATCGAAAAACTTCACAAAATCAATTTCTTTTGCATTTTTATTCATCTGTTTTCGACGTAATTTGTTTTCCGTCGAAAAACTTCATAAAATCAATTCTTTTGTATTTATTATATTCATCCATTTTCGATGGAATTCGTTTTCCGTCAAAACACTTCACAAAATTAATTTCTTTTGCATTGATTTTATTCATCCATTTTCAACGGAATTCATTTTCCGTAGAAAAACTTCACAAAATAAATTTCTTTTGCATTAATTTAATGCATCCATTTTCGACGGATTACATTTTCCGTCAAAAATCTTCGACGGAATCCATTTTCCGTCGAAAAACTTACAAAATCAATTTCCTTTGCATTTATTTTATTCATCCGTTTTCAACAGAATTTATTTTCCGTCAAAAATCTTTGACGGAATCCATTTTCCGTCGAAAAACTTACAAAATCAATTTCCTTTGCATTTATTTTATTCATCCGTTTTCGAAGGAATTCATTTTCCGTCAAAAAACTTCGACGGAATTTGTTTTCCGTCAAAAATCTTCTACGGAATCCGTTTTCCGTCGAAAAACTACACAAAATATATTTCTTTTGCATTAATTTTATTCATCCATTTTCGAAAATTTTCCGTCACTTCAAAAAAAAACTTCACAAAATCAATTTCTTTTGCATTTGTTTTATTCATTTTTCCATTTTCCGTTTTTCGACGGATTTTTCATTTTTTTCCGTCAAAAACCTTTTCGACGTTTTCCATTTTTTCCGTCGAAAAACATCACAAAATCAATTTCTTTTGCATTTATTTTATTTCCATTTTCGACGGAATTCGTTTTCGAAAAACGCATTAATTTTATTCATCACAAAATCAATTTCTTTTGCATTTATTTTATTCCGTCCATTTTTTTCGAAAATCTTCGGAATTTTTCAGTCGTTTTCCCGTCAAAAAACTTCACAAATCAATTTCTTTTGCATTTATTTTATTCATCCATTTTCAACGGAATTCATTTTCCGTCGAAAAACTTCACAAAATCAATTTCTTTTGCATTTATTTTATTGCATCCATTTTCGACGGATTACATTTTCCGTCAAAAATCTTCGACGGAATCCATTTTCACGAAAATTCACAAAATCAATTTCTTTTGCATTTATTTTATTCATCCGTTTTCAACAGAATTTATTTTCCGTCAAAACACTTCACAAAATTAATTTCTTTTGCATTGATTTTATTCATCCATTTTCGACGGAATCCATTTTCCGTCGAAAAACTTCACAAAATCAATTTCTTTTGCATTTATTTTATTCATCCGTTTTCGAAGGAATTCATTTTCCGTCAAAAACTTCAAAAATCAATTTCCTTTGCATTTAATTTGTTTTCCGTCAAAATCTCAAAAATCTTTGACGGAATCCGTTTTCCGTCGAAAAACTTCACAAAATCAATTTCTTTTGCATTTATTTTATTCATCCATTTTCGACGGAATTCATTTTCCGTCAAAAATCTTCGACGGAATCCATTTTCCGTCGAAAAACTTCACAAAATCAATTTCTTTTGCATTTTTTTATTCATCCGTTTTCGACGTAATTTGTTTTCCGTCGAAAAACTTCATAAAATCAATTCTTTTGTATTTATTATATTCATCCATTTTCGATGGAATTCGTTTTCCGTCAAAACACTTCACAAAATTAATTTCTTTTGCATTGATTTTATTCATCCATTTTCAACGGAATTCATTTTCCGTAGAAAAACTTCACAAAATAAATTTCTTTTGCATTAATTTAATGCATCCATTTTCGACGGATTACATTTTCCGTCAAAAATCTTCGACGGAATCCATTTTCCGTCGAAAAACTTACAAAATCAATTTCCTTTGCATTTATTTTATTCATCCGTTTTCAACAGAATTTATTTTCCGTCAAAAATCTTTGACGGAATCCATTTTCCGTCGAAAAACTTACAAAATCAATTTCCTTTGCATTTATTTTATTCATCCGTTTTCGAAGGAATTCATTTTCCGACAAAAAACTTCGACGGAATTTGTTTTCCGTCAAAAATCTTCTACGGAATCCGTTTTCCGTCGAAAAACTACACAAAATATATTTCTTTTGCATTAATTTTATTCATCCATTTTCGACGGAATACATTTTCCGTCAAAAATCTTCAACGGATTTCCAATTTCTGTCTAAAAACTTCACAAAATCAATTTCTTTTGCATTTGTTTTATTCATCCGTTTTCGATGGAATTCATTTTCCGTCAAAAATCTTCGACGGAATCCATTTTCAGTCAGAAATCTCCGACGGAATCCATTTTCCGTCAAAAACCTTCACAAAATGTATTTCTTTTCCATTTATCTTATTCATCCGTTTTCAACGGAATTCATTTTCCGTCGAAAAACATCACAAAATCAATTTCTTTTGCATTTATTTTATTAATCCATTTTCGACGGAATTCGTTTTCTGTCGAAAAACTACACAAAATATATTTCTTTTGCATTAATTTTATTCATCCATTTTCGACGGAATACATTTTCCGTCAAAAATCTTCAACGGATTTCCAATTTCTGTCTAAAAACTTCACAAAATCAATTTCTTTTGCATTTGTTTTATTCATCCGTTTTCGATGGAATTCATTTTCCGTCAAAAATCTTCGACGGAATCCATTTTCAGTCAGAAATCTCCTACGGAATCCATTTTCTGTCGAAAAACTTCACAAAATCAATTTCTTTTGCATTTATTTTATTCATCCATTTTCGACGGAATTCATTTTCCGTCAAAAATCTTCGACGGAATCCATTTTCCGTCGAAAAAGTTCACAAAATCAATTTCTTTTGCATTTATTTTATTCATCAGTTTTCGACGGAATCCATTTCCGTCGAAAAACTTCACAAAATCAATTTCTTTTGCATTTATTTTATTCATTCGTTTTCGACGGAATTCGTTTTCCGTCAAAAATCTTCGACGAAATCCATTTTCATCGAAAACTTCACAGAATCAATTTCTTTTGCATTTATTTTATTCATCCATTTTCGACGGAATCCGTTTTCCGTCGAAAAACCACACAAAATCAATTTCTTTTGCATTTATTTTATTAATCCTTTTTCGACGTAATTTGTTTTCCGTCGAAAAACTTCATAAAATCAATTTCTTTTGTATTTATTATATTCATCCATTTTCGATGGAATTCGTTTTCCGTCAAAACACTTCACAAAATTAATTTCTTTTGCATTGATTTTATTCATCCATTTTCAACGGAATTCATTTTCCGTAGAAAAACTTCACAAAATAAATTTCTTTTGCATTAATTTAATTCATCCATTTTCGACGGATTACATTTTCCGTCAAAAATCTTCGACGGAATCCATTTTCCGTCGAAAAACTTACAAAATCCATTTCCTTTGCATTTATTTTATTCATCCGTTTTCAACGGAATTTATTTTCCGTCAAAAATCTTTGACGGAATCCATTTTCCGTCGAAAAACTTACAAAATCAATTTCCTTTGCATTTATTTTATTCATCCGTTTTTGAAGGAATTCATTTTCCGTCAAAAATCTTCGACGGAATTTGTTTTCCGTTAAAAATCTTCTACGGAATCCGTTTTCCGTCGAAAAACTTCAAAAAATCAATTTCTTTTGCATTTATTTTATTCATCCATTTTCGACGGAATTCATTTTCCGTCAAAAATCTTCGACGGAATCCATTTTCCGTCGAAAAACTTCACAAAATAAATTTCTTTTGCATTTATTTTATTCATCCATTTTCCATGGAATTCATTTTCCGTCAAAAATCTTCGACGGAATCCAATTTCCGTCAAAAATCTTCTACGGAATCCATTTTCCGTCGAAAAACTTCACAAAATCAATTTCTTTTGCATTTATTTTATTCAACCGTTTTCGACGGAATTTGTTTTCCGCCGAAAAACTTTACAAAATCAATTTCTTTTGCATTTATTTTATTCATCCGTTTTCGACGGAATACATTTTTCGTCAAAAATCTTCTACGGAATCCATTTTTTGTCGAAAAACTTCATAAAATCAATTTCTTTTGCATTTATTTTATTCATGCATTTTCGACGGAATCCGTTTTCCATCAAAAAAATTCACAATATCAATTTCTTTTGCATTTATTTTATTCATCCATTTTCGAAGGAATCCGTTTTCCGTCAAAAAAACTTCACAAAATTAATTTCTTTTGCATTTATTTTATTCATCCATTTTCGACGGAATTCATTTTCCATCAAAAATCTTCGACGGAATCCATTTTCCATCAAAAAACTTCACAAAATCAATTTCTTTTGCATTTATTTTATTCATCCGTTTTCGGTGGAATTCATTTTCCGTCAAAAATCTTCGACGAAATCCATTTTCCATCGAAAAACTTCACAAAATCAATTTCTTTTGCATTTAATTTATTCATCCGTTTTCGATGCAATTCATTTTCCGTCCAAAATCTTCGACGGAATCCATTTTCCGTCAAAATTCTTCGACGGAATCCATTTTCCGTCGAAAATCTTCACAAAATCAATTTCTTTTGCCGTTATTTTATTCATCCGTTTTCGACGGAATACATTTTTCGTCAAAAATCTTCGACGGAATCCATTTTTCGTCGAAAAACTTCATAAAATCAACTTCTTTTGCATTTATTTTATTCATCCATTTTCGACGGAATTCATTTTCCATCAAAAATCTTCGACGAAATCCATTTTCCGTCGAAAAACATCACAAAATCAATTTCTTTTGCACTTATATTATTCTTCCGTTTTCGATGGAATTCATTTTCCGTCAAAAATATTCGACGGAATCCATTTTCCGTCAAAAATCTTTTACGGAATCCATTTTCCATCGAAAAACTTCACAAAATCAATTTCTTTTGCATTTTTATTCATCTGTTTTCGACGGAATTTGTTTTCCGTCGAAAAACTTCACTAAATCAATTTCTTTTGCATTTATCTTATTCATCCATTTTCGACGGAATTCATTTTCCTTTAAAAATCTTCGACGGAATCCATTTTCCGTCGAAAAACTTCACAAAATCAATTTCTTTTGCATTTATTTTATTCATCCGGTTTCGATGGAATCCATTTTCCGTCAAAAAACTTCACAAAATCAATTTCTTTTGCATTTATTTTATTCATCCATTTTCGACGGAATTCATTTTCCGTTAAAAATCTTCGACGGAATCCATTTTCCGTCGAAAAACTTCACAAAATCAATTTCTTTTGCATTTATCTTATTCATCCGTTATCGACGAAATACGTTTTCCGTCAAAAAAAACTTCACAAAATTAATTTCTTTTGCATTTATTTTATTCATCCATTTTCAACGGAATTCATTTTCCGCCAAAAATCTTCGACAGAATGCATTTTCCGTCGAAAAACTTCACAAAATCAATTTCTTTTGCATTTTTTTTATTCATCCTTTTTCGACGGAATCCCTTTTCCTTCGAAAAACTTTACAAAATCAAATTTTTTTCCAATTTATTTTATTCATCCGTTTTTGACGGAATTCGTTTTCCATCAAAAATCTTCGACGGATTTCCTTTTTCGTCGAAAAACTTCACAAAATCAATTTCTTTTCCATTTATTTTATTCATCCGTTTTCAACGGAATCCATTTTCCTTAGAAAAACAACACAAAATCAATTTATTTTGCATTTATTTTATTCATCCATTTCGACGGAATCCATTTTCCGTCAAAAACCTTCACAAAATGTATTTCTTTTCCATTTATCTTATTCATCCGTTTTCAACGGAATTCATTTTCCGTCGAAAAACATCACAAAATCAATTTCTTTTGCATTTATTTTATTAATCCATTTTCGACGGAATTCGTTTTCTGTCGAAAAACTACACAAAATATATTTCTTTTGCATTAATTTTATTCATCCATTTTCGACGGAATACATTTTCCGTCAAAAATCTTCAACGGATTTCCAATTTCTGTCTAAAAACTTCACAAAATCAATTTCTTTTGCATTTGTTTTATTCATCCGTTTTCGATGGAATTCATTTTCCGTCAAAAATCTTCGACGGAATCCATTTTCAGTCAGAAATCTCCTACGGAATCCATTTTCTGTCGAAAAACTTCACAAAATCAATTTCTTTTGCATTTATTTTATTCATCCATTTTCGACGGAATTCATTTTCCGTCAAAAATCTTCGACGGAATCCATTTTCCGTCGAAAAACTTCACAAAATAAATTTCTTTTGCATTTATTTTATTCATCCATTTTCCATGGAATTCATTTTCCGTCAAAAATCTTCGACGGAATCCAATTTCCGTCAAAAATCTTCTACGGAATCCATTTTCCGTCGAAAAACTTCACAAAATCAATTTCTTTTGCATTTATTTTATTCATCCGTTTTCGACGGAATTTGTTTTCCGCCGAAAAACTTTACAAAATCAATTTCTTTTGCATTTATTTTATTCATCCGTTTTCGACGGAATACATTTTTCGTCAAAAATCTTCTACGGAATCCATTTTTTGTCGAAAAACTTCATAAAATCAATTTCTTTTGCATTTATTTTATTCATGCATTTTCGACGGAATCCGTTTTCCATCAAAATAATTCACAATATCAATTTCTTTTGCATTTATTTTATTCATCCATTTTCGACGGAATCCGTTTTCCGTCAAAAAAACTTCACAAAATTAATTTCTTTTGCATTTATTTTATTCATCCATTTTCGACGGAATTCATTTTCCATCAAAAATCTTCGACGGAATCCATTTTCCATCAAAAAACTTCACAAAATCAATTTCTTTTGCATTTATTTTATTCATCCGTTTTCGGTGGAATTCATTTTCCGTCAAAAATCTTCGACGAAATCCATTTTCCATCGAAAAACTTCACAAAATCAATTTCTTTTGCATTTAATTTATTCATCCGTTTTCGATGCAATTCATTTTCCGTCCAAAATCTTCGACGGAATCCTTTTTCCGTCCAAATTCTTCGACGGAATCCATTTTCCGTCGAAAATCTTCACAAAATCAATTTCTTTTGCCGTTATTTTATTCATCCGTTTTCGACGGAATACATTTTTCGTCAAAAATCTTCGACGGAATCCATTTTTCGTCGAAAAACTTCATAAAATCAACTTCTTTTGCATTTATTTTATTCATCCATTTTCGACGGAATCCATTTTCCATCAAAAATCTTCGACGAAATCCATTTTCCGTCGAAAAACATCACAAAATCAATTTCTTTTGCATTTATTTTATTCATCCGTTTTCGATGGAATTCATTTTCCGTCAAAAATATTCGACGGAATCCATTTTCCGTCAAAAATCTTTTACGAAATCCATTTTCCATCGAAAAACTTCACAAAATCAATTTCTTTTGCATTTTTATTCATCTGTTTTCGACGGAATTTGTTTTCCGTAAAAAAACTTCACTAAATCAATTTCTTTTGCATTTATCTTATTCATCCATTTTCGACGGAATTCATTTTCCTTTAAAAATCTTCGACGGAATCCATTTTCCGTCGAAAAACTTCACAAAATCAATTTCTTTTGCATTTATTTTATTCATCCGATTTCGATGGAATCCATTTTCCGTCAAAAAACTTCACAAAATCAATTTCTTTTGCATTTATTTTATTCATCCATTTTCGACGGAATTCATTTTCCGTTAAAAATCTTCGACGGAATCCATTTTCCGTCGAAAAACTTCACAAAATCAATTTCTTTTGCATTTATTTTATTCATCCGTTATCGACGAAATACGTTTTCCGTCAAAAAAAACTTCACAAAATTAATTTCTTTTGCATTTATTTTATTCATCCATTTTCAACGGAATTCATTTTCCGCCAAAAATCTTCGACAGAATGCATTTTCCGTCGAAAAACTTCACAAAATCAATTTCTTTTGCATTTATTTTATTCATCCATTTTCGACGGAATCCATTTTCCTTCGAAAAACTTTACAAAATCAAATTATTTTCCAATTTATTTTATTCATCCGTTTTTGACGGAATTCGTTTTCCATCAAAAATCTTCGACGGATTTCCTTTTTCCGTCGAAAAACTTCACAAAATCAATTTCTTTTCCATTTATTTTATTCATCCGTTTTCAACGGAATCCATTTTCCTTAGAAAAACAACACAAAATCAATTTATTTTGCATTTATTTTATTCATCCATTTCGACGGAATCCATTTTCCGTCAAAAACCTTCACAAAATGTATTTCTTTTCCATTTATCTTATTCATCCGTTTTCAACGGAATTCATTTTCCGTCGAAAAACATCACAAAATCAATTTCTTTTGCATTTATTTTATTAATCCATTTTCGACGGAATTCGTTTTCTGTCGAAAAACTACACAAAATATATTTCTTTTGCATTAATTTTATTCATCCATTTTCGACGGAATACATTTTCCGTCAAAAATCTTCAACGGATTTCCAATTTCTGTCTAAAAACTTCACAAAATCAATTTCTTTTGCATTTGTTTTATTCATCCGTTTTCGATGGAATTCATTTTCCGTCAAAAATCTTCGACGGAATCCATTTTCAGTCAGAAATCTCCTACGGAATCCATTTTCTGTCGAAAAACTTCACAAAATCAATTTCTTTTGCATTTATTTTATTCATCCATTTTCGACGGAATTCATTTTCCGTCCAAAATCTTCGACAGAATCCATTTTCCGGCGAAAAACTTCACAAAATCAATTTCCTTTGCATTTATTTTATTCATCCATTTTCGACGGAATTCATTTTCCGTCAAAAATCTTTGACGGAATCCATTTTCCATCGAAAAACTTTACAAAATCAATTTCTTTTGCATTTATTTTATTCTTCCATTTTCGATGGAATTCATTTTCCCTCAAAAATATTCGACGGAATCCATTTTCCGTAAAAAACTTCTTCGGAATCCATTTTCCGTCGAAAAACTTCACAAAATCAATTTCTTTTACATTTATTTTATTCATCCGTTTTCGACGGAATTTGTTTTCCGTCAAAAAACATCACAAAATCAATTTCTTTTGCATTTATTTTATTCATCCGTTTTCGACGGAATACATTTTTCGTCAAAAATCTTCGACGAAATCCATTTTTCGTCGAAAAACTTCATAAAATCGATTTCTTACGCATTTATTTTATTCATCCATTTTTGACGGAATCCGTTTTCCATCAAAAAAATTCACCATATCACTTTCTTTTGCATTTATTTTATTCATTCATTTTCAACGGAATCCGTTTTCCTTCAAATAAACTTGACAAAATTAATTTCTTTTGCATTTATTTTATTCATCCATTTTCAAAGGAATCCATTTTCAGTCGAAAAACTTACAAAATCAATTTCTTTCGCATTTATTTTATTCATCCATTTTCGACGGAATTTATTTTCCGTCAAAAATCCTCGACGGAATCCATTTTCCGTCGAAAAACTTCACAAAATCAATTTCTTTTGCATTTATTTTATTCATCCATTTTCGATGTAATTCATTTTCCTTCAAAAATCTTCGACGGAATCCATTTTCCGTAAAAAATCTTCTACGGAATCTATTTTCCGTCGAAAAACTTCACAAAATCAATTTCTTTTGCATTTCTTTTATTCATCCGTTTTCGACGGAAATTGTTTTCCGTCAAAAAACTTCACAAAATCAACTTCTTTTGCATTTATTTTATTCATCCATTTTCGACGGAATCCGTTTTCCATCAAAAAAATTCACAATATCACTTTCTTTTGCATTTATTTTATTCATCCATTTTCGACGGAATCCATTTTCCGTCAAAAAAACTTCACAAAATTAATTTCTTTTGTATTTATTTTATTCATCCATTTTCGACGGAATTCATTTTCCGTCAAAAATCTTCGACGGAATCCATTTTCCGTCGAAAAACTTTACAAAATAAATTTCTTTTGCATTTATTTTATTCATCGATTTTCGATGGAATTCATTTTCCGTCAAAAATCTTCTACGGAATCCATTTTCTGTCAAAAATCTTCTACGGAATCCGTTTTCCGGCGAAAAACTTCACAAAATCAATTTCTTTTGCATTTATTTTATTCATCCATTTTCGGCGGAATTCATTTTCCGTCAAAAATCATCGACGGAATCCATTTATTGTCGATAAACTTCACAAAATCAATTTATTTTGCATTTATTTTATTCATCCATTTTCGGCGGAATTCATTTTCCGTCTTCGACGGATTCCATTTTCCGTCGAAAAACTTCAGAAAAACAATTTCCTTTGCATTTATTTTTTCTTTCATCCATTTTCGACGGAATCCATTTTCCGTCGAAAAACTTTACAAAATCAATTTCTTTTCCAATTTATTTTATTCATCCGTTTTTGAAGGAATTCGTTTTCCGTCCAAAATCTTCGACGGATTTCCATTTTCTGTCGAAAAACTTCACAAAATCAATTTCTTTTGCATTTATTTTATTCATCCATTTTCGACGGAATACATTTTCCGTCCAAAATCTTCAACAAAATCCATTTTCCGTCGAAAAACTTCATAAAATCAATTTCTTTTGCATTTATTTTATTCATCCATTTTCGACGGAATCCATTTTCCGTCAAAAAAACTTCACAAAATCAGTTTCTTTTGCATTTATTTTATTCATCCATTTTCGACGGAATTCATTTTCCGTCAAAAATCATCGCCGGAATCCATTTTCCGTCAAAAATCATCGACGAAATCCATTTTCCATCGAAAAACTTCACAAAATCAATTTCTTTTGCATTTATTTTATTCATCCATTTTCGCCGGAATTCATTTTTCGTCCAAAATCTTCGACGGAATCCATTTTCCGTCGAAAAACTTCACAAAATCAATTTCTTTTGCATTTATTTTATTCATCAGTTTTCGACGGAATCCATTTCCGTCGAAAAACTTCACAAAATCAATTTCTTTTGCATTTATTTTATTCATCCGTTTTCGATGGAATTCGTTTTCCGTCAAGAATCTTCGACGAAATCCATTTTCATCGAAAACTTCACAGAATCAATTTCTTTTGCATTTATTTTATTCATCCATTTTCGACGGAATCCGTTTTCCGTCGAAAAACCACACAAAATCAATTTCTTTTGCATTTATTTTATTAATCCTTTTTCGACGTAATTTGTTTTCCGTCGAAAAACTTCATAAAATCAATTTCTTTTGTATTTATTATATTCATCCATTTTCGATGGAATTCGTTTTCCGTCAAAACACTTCACAAAATTAATTTCTTTTGCATTTATTTTATTCCCATTTTCAACGGAATTCATTTTCCGTAGAAAAACTTCACAAAATAAATTTCTTTTGCATTAATTTAATTCATCCATTTTCGACGGATTACATTTTCCGTCAAAAATCTTCGACGGAATCCATTTTCCGTCGAAAAACTTACAAAATCAATTTCCTTTGCATTTATTTTATTCATCCGTTTTCGATGGAATTCATTTTCCGTCAAAAATCTTTGACGGAATCCATTTTCCGTCGAAAAACTTACAAAATCAATTTCCTTTGCATTTATTTTATTCATCAGTTTTCGAAGGAATTCATTTTCCGTCAAAAAACTTCGACGGATTTTGTTTTCCGTCAAAAATCTTCTACGGAATCCGTTTTCCGTCGAAAAACTTCAAAAAATCAATTTCTTTTGCATTTATTTTATTCATCCATTTTCGACGGAATTCATTTTCCGTCAAAAATCTTCGACGGAATCCATTTTCCGTCGAAAAACTTCACAAAATCAATTTCTTTTGCATTTATTTTATTCATCCATTTTCCATGGAATTCATTTTCCGTCAAAAATCTTCGACGGAATCCAATTTCCGTCAAAAATCTTCTACGGAATCCATTTTCCGTCGAAAAACTTCACAAAATCAATTTCTTTTGCATTTATTTTATTCATCCGTTCTCGATGGAATTTGTTTTCCGCCGAAAAACTTTACAAAATCAATTTCTTTTGCATTTATTTTATTCATCCGTTTTCGACGGAATACATTTTTCGTCAAAAATCTTCGACGGAATCCATTTTTTGTCGAAAAACTTCATAAAATCAATTTCTTTTGCATTTATTTTATTCATGCATTTTCGACGGAATCCGTTTTCCATCAAAAAATTTCACAATATCAATTTCTTTTACATTTATTTTATTCATCCATTTTCGAAGGAATCCGTTTTCCGTCAAAAAAACTTCACAAAATTAATTTCTTTTGCATTTATTTTATTCATCCATTTTCGACAGAATTCATTTTCCATCAAAAATCTTCGACGGAATCCATTTTCCATCAAAAAACTTCACAAAATCAATTTCTTTTGCATTTATTTTATTCATCCGTTTTCGGTGGAATTCATTTTCCGTCAAAAATCTTCGACGAAATCCATTTTCCATCGAAAAACTTCACAAAATCAATTTCTTTTGCATTTAATTTATTCATCCGTTTTCGATGCAATTCATTTTCCGTCCAAAATCTTCGACGGAATCCATTTTCCGTCAAAATTCTTCGACGGAATCCATTTTCCGTCGAAAATCTTCACAAAATCAATTTCTTTTGCCGTTATTTTATTCATCCGTTTTCGACGGAATACATTTTTCATCAAAAATCTTCGACGGAATCCATTTTTCGTCGAAAAACTTCATAAAATCAACTTCTTTTGCATTTATTTTATTCATCCATTTTCGACGGAATCCATTTTCCATCAAAAATCTTCGACGAAATCCATTTTCCGTCGAAAAACATCACAAAATCAATTTCTTTTGCATTTATTTTATTCATCCGTTTTCGATGGAATTCATTTTCCGTCAAAAATATTCGACGGAATCCATTTTCCGTCAAAAATCTTTTACGGAATCCATTTTCCATCGAAAAACTTCACAAAATCAATTTCTTTTGCATTTTTATTCATCCGTTTTCGACGGAATTTGTTTTCCGTAAAAAAACTTCACTAAATCAATTCCTTTTGCATTTATCTTATTCATCCATTTTCGACGGAATTCATTTTTCGTTAAAAATCTTCGACGGAATCCATTTTCCGTCGAAAAACTTCACAAAATCAATTTCTTTTGCATTTATTTTATTCATCCGGTTTCGATGGAATCCATTTTCCGTCAAAAAACTTCACAAAATCAATTTCTTTTGCATTTATTTTATTCATCCATTTTCGACGGAATTCATTTTCCGTTAAAAATCTTCGACGGAATCCATTTTTCATCGAAAAACTTCATAAAATCAATTTCTTTTGCATTTATTTTATTCATCCAATTTCGAAGGAATTCATTTTCCGTCAAAAATCTTCACAAAATCAATTTCTTTTGCATTTATTTTATTCATCCACTTTCGACGGAATTCATTTTCCGTCAAAAATCTTCTACGAAATCCATTTTCCGTTGAAAAACTTCACAAAATCAATTTCTTTTGCATTTATTTCATTCATCCGTTATCGACGGAATACGTTTTCCGTCAAAAAAATTCACAAAATTAATTTCTTTTGCATTTAATTTATTCATCCATTTTCAACGGAAATCATTTTCCGTCAAAAATCTTCGACAAAATGCATTTTCCGTCGAAAAACTTCCCAAAATCAATTTCTTTTGCATTTATTTTATTCATCCATTTTCGACGGAATCCATTTTCCTTCGAAAAACTTTACAAAATCAAATTATTTTCCAATTTATTTTATTCATCCGTTTTTGACGGAATTCGTTTTCCATCAAAAATCTTCGACGGATTTCCTTTTTCGTCGAAAAACTTCACAAAATCAATTTCTTTTCCATTTATTTTATTCATCCGTTTTCGACGGAATCCATTTTCCTTAGAAAAATAACACAAAATCAATTTATTTTGCATTTATTTTATTCATCCATTTTCGACGGAATCCATTTTTCGTCAAAAAACTTCACAAAATCAATTTCTTTTGCATTTATCTTATTCATCCGTTTTCAACGGAATTCATTTTCCGTCGAAAAACATCACAAAATCAATTTCTTTTGCATTTATTTTATTAATCCATTTTCGACGGAATTCGTTTTCTGTCGAAAAACTTCACAAAATAAATTTCTTTTGCATTAATTTTATTCATCCATTTTCGACGGAATACATTTTCCGTCAAAAATCTTCAACGGATTTCCAATTTCTGTCTAAAAACTTCACAAAATCAATTTCTTTTGCATTTGTTTTATTCATCCATTTTCGATGGAATTCATTTTCCGTCAAAAATCTTCGACGGAATCCATTTTCAGTCAGAAATCTCCTACGGAATCCATTTTCTGTCGAAAAACTTCACAAAATCAATTTCTTTTGCATTTATTTTATTCATCCATTTTCGACGGAATTCATTTTCTGTCCAAAATCTTCGACGGAATCCATTTTCCGTCGAAAAACTTCACAAAATTAATTTCTTTTGCACTTATTTTATTCAACCGCTTTCGATGGAATTCATTTTCCGTCAAAAATATTCTACGGAATCCATTTTATGTCGAAAAACTTCACAAAATCAATTTCTTTTGCATTTATTTTTTTCATCTGTTTTCGACGGAATTTGTTTTCCGTCGAAAAACTTCACAAAATCAATTTCTTTTGCATTAATTTAATTCATCCATTTTCGACGGAATTCATTTTCCGTCAAAAATCTTCGACGGAATCTATTTTCGTCGAAAAACTTCAAAAAATCAATTTCTTTTGCATTTATTTTATTAATCCATTTTCGACGAAATTCTTTTTCCATCGAAAAACTTCACAAAATCAATTTCTTTTGCATTTATTTTATTTATCCATTTTCGACGGAATACATTTTTCATCAAAAATCTTCGACGGAATCCATTTTTCATCGAAAAACTTCATAAAATCAATTTCTTTTGCATTTATTTTATTCATCCATTTTCGACGGAATCCATTTTCCGTAGAAAAACTTCACAAAATCAATTTCTTTTGCATTTATTTTATTCATCCGTTTTCGACGAAATTCTTTTTCCGTCGAAAAACTTCACAAAATCAATTACTTTTGCATTTATTTTATTCATCCGTTTTCGACGGAATACATTTTTCGTCAAAAATCTTCGACGGAATTCTTTTTTCGTCGAAAAACTTCAAAAAATCAATTTCTTTTGCATTTATTTTATTCATCCGTTTTCGACGGAATACATTTTTCGTAAAAAATCTTCGACGGAATCCATTTTTCATCGAAAAACTTCATAAAATCATTTTCTTTTGCATTTATTTTATTCATCCATTTTCGACGGAATTCATTTTCCGTCAAAAATCTTCGAAGGAATCCATTTTCGGTCGAAAACCTTCACAAAATCAATTTCTTTTGCATTTATCTTATTCATCCATTTTCGACGAAATTCATTTTCAGTCAAAAATCTTCACAAAATCAATTTCTTTTGTATTTATTTTATTCATCCTTTTTCGACGGAATACATTTTCCGTCGAAAAACTTCACAAAATCTATTTATTTTGCATTTTTTTATTCATCCATTTTCGACAGAATTCATTTTCCGTCAAAAATCTTTGACGGAATCTATTTTCCTTCGAAAAACTTCACAAAATCAATTTCTTTTGCATTTATTTTATTCATCCATTTTCGACGGAATTCATTTTCCGGAATAAATCTTCGACGGAATCCATTTTCCGTCGAAAAACTTCACAAAATCAATTTCTTTTGCATTTATTTTATTCATCCAATTTCGACGGAATTCATTTTCCGTCAAAAATCTTCACAAAATCAATTTCTTTTGCATTTATTTTATTCAACCATTTTCGACGGAATTCATTTTCCGTCCAAAATCTTCGACGGAATCCATTTTCCATCGAAAAACTTCTCAAAATCAATTTCTTTTGCATTTTTTTTATTCATCCATTTTCGACAGAATTCATTTTCCGTCAAAAATCTTCGACTGAATCCATTTTCCGTCAAAAATCTCCTACGGAATCCATTTTCCGTCGAAAAACTTCACAAAATCAATTTCTTTTGCATTTATTTTATTCATCCGTTATCGACGGAATACGTTTTCCGTCAAAAAAACTTCACAAAATTAATTTCTTTTGGATTTATTTTTTTCATCCATTTTCAACGGAATTCATTTTCCGTCTAAAATCTTCGACAGAATGCATTTTCCGTCGAAAAACTTCACAAAATCAATTTCGTTTGCATTTATTTTATTCATCCATTTTCGACGGAATCCATTTTCCTTCGAAAAACTTTACAAAACCAAATTATTTTCCAATTTATTTTATTCATCCGTTTTCGACGGAATTCGTTTTCCGTCAAAAATCTTCGACGGATTTCTTTTTCGTCGAAAAACTTCACAAAATCAATTTCTTTTCCTTTTATTTTATTCATCCATTTTCAACGGAAACCATTTTCCTTCGAAAAACAACAAAATCAATTTCTTTTGATTTATTTTATTCATCCATTTTCGACGGAATCCATTTTCCGTCAAAAAACTTGACAATATGTATTTCTTTTCCATTTATCTTATTCATCCGTTTTCGACGGAATCCATTTTCCGTCGAAAAACTTTACAAAATAAATTTCTTTTGCATTAATTTTATTCATCCATTTTCGACGGATTACATTTTCCGTCAAAAATCTTCGACGGATTTCAATTTTCTGTCTAAAAACTTCACAAAATCAATTTCTTTTGCATTTATTTTATTCATCCATTTTCGATGGAATTCATTTTCCGCCAAAAATCTTCGACGAAATCCATTTTCCGTCAAATAATCCATTTTCCGTCAAAAAACTTCACAAAATCAATTTCTTTTGCATTTATTTTATTCATCCATTTTCGACGGAATTCATTTTCCGTCCAAAATCTTCGACGGAATCCATTTTCCATCGAAAACCTCACAAAATTAATCACAAAATTAATTTCTTTTGCATTTATTTTATTCATCCACTTTCGATGGAATTCATTTTCCGTCAAAAAACTTCGACGGAATCCATTTTCCATCAAAAATATTCTACGGAATCCATTTTCCGTCGAAAAACTTCACAAAATCAATTTCTTTTGCATTTATTTTTTTCATCTGTTTTCGACGGGATTTGTTTTCCGTCGAAAGACTTCACAAAATCAATTTCTTTTGCATGAATTTAATTCATCCATTTTCGACGTAATACATTTTCCGTCCAAAAACTTCACAAAATGTATTTCTTTTCCATTTATCTTATTCATCCGTTTTCGACGGAATTCATTTTTCGTCGTCGAAAAACTTCACAAAATCAATTTCTTTTGCATTTATTTTATTAATCCATTTTCGACGGAATTCGTTTTCCTTCGAAAAACTTCACAAAATAAATTTCTTTTGCATTAATTTTATTCATCCATTTTCGACGGAATACATTTTCTGTCAAAAATCTTCGACGAATTTCCATTTTCTGTCTAAAAACTTCACAAAATCAATTTCTTTTGCATTTATTTTATTCATCCATTTTCGACGGAATTCATTTTCCGTCAAAAATCTTCAAATCCATTTTCTGTCAAAAATCTTCTACGGAATCCATTTTCAGTCGAAAAACTTCACAAAATCAATTTCTTTTGCATTTATTTTATTTATCCATTTTCGACGGAATTCATTTTCCGTCAAAAAAACTTCACAAAATCAATTACTTTTGCATTTATTTTATTCATCCGTTTTCGACGGAATTCATTTTCAGTCAAAAATCTTCGACGGAATTCTTTTTTCGTCGAAAAACTTCAAAAAATCAATTTCTTTTGCATTTATTTTATTCATCCGTTTTCGACGGAATACATTTTTCGTCAAAAATCTTCGACGAAATCCATTTTTCATCGAAGAACTTCATAAAATCATTTTCTTTTGCATTTATTTTATTCATCCATTTTCGACAGAATTCATTTTCCGTCAAAATATCAATTTCTTTTGCATTTATCTTATTCATCCATTTTCGACGGAATTCATTTTCAGTCAAAAATCTTCACAAAATCAATTTCTTTTGTATTTATTTTATTCATCCATTTTCGATGGAATACATTTTCCGTCAAAAATCTTCGACGGAATCCAATTTCCGTCGAAAAACTTCACAAAATCAATTTATTTTATTCATCCGTTTTCGAGAGAATTCATTTTCCGTCAAAAATCTTTGACGGAATCTATTTTCCTTCGAAAAACTTCACAAAATCAATTTCTTTTGCATTTATTTTATTCATCAATTTTCGACGGAATTCATTTTCCGGAATAAATCTTCGACGGAATCCATTTTCCGTCGAAAAACTTCACAAAATCAATTTCTTTTGCATTTATTTTATTCATCCAATTTCGACGGAATTCATTTTCCGTCAAAAATCTTCACAAAATCAATTTCTTTTGCATTTATTTTATTCAACCATTTTCGACGGAATTCATTTAAAAATCTTCTACGGAATCCATTTTCTGTCGAAAAACTTCTACGGAATCCATTTTCCGTCGAAATACTTCACAAAATCAATTTCTTTTGCATTTATTTTATTCATCCGTTATCGACGGAATACGTTTTCCGTCAAAAAAACTTCACAAAATTAATTTCTTTTGGATTTATTTTTTTCATCCATTTTCAACGGAATTCATTTTCCGTCTAAAATCTTCGACAGAATGCATTTTTCGTCGAAAAACTTCACAAAATCAATTTCGTTTGCATTTATTTTATTCATCCGATTTCGACGGAATCCATTTTCCTTCGAAAAACTTTACAAAACCAAATTATTTTCCAA
>JAVKPL010006077.1:0-25126 GCA_032173675.1 Gastrolobium villosum | reverse complement strand
AAACTGAGCACGCTCTACCAACTGAATATTGGCAGACTTGAGCTCCCAATGGTTGTTCCCCACTTCTGGATGAACAATGCTTGAATTTGGTCTATTGAATGCTGGTGTAAGAATTGTATCCATGAGTGGATTGTCCACATCATCATTATTCCCAGCCATTGTTTGTGCTTCTTAGAACAGAATTCCCAACTCGTTGAATGCAACTTTTTCTGAGCAAGTTTTCTGTTCCTCGTTTCTGCTCTAGTGATCTCCAAATTAAGTGGAAATTCTGGGAGAGTGCCTCGCATACAACTTCAGAAAAGAGATCAGTAGCACTGTTCAAATAAAATTAAAATAAATAAAGAAAATAAAAATATTCACAAATATTCACAAATCCAATCCTAAAGATCAAGATTATATGATATCAGAAACGCCAATCCCCGGCAACGGCGCCAAAAACTTGATGCTCTCCGGCAAGTATACCGATCGCACAAGTAATAAAGTGATAAGAAAAGTTCGTCTCCACAGGGATTGGGATCTAATATCAATTAAACTTTTTCTTAAAGAATGGAAGTTTTCAAATAGGATTTTGACAAATAGTGTCAAATTGGTTAAAATTGAATTCTGAAAACAAAAGACTTATTTTTGTATTTTTGGTTTGTTAAATAAAACAATAAAAATGAGAAATGATTTGTAAAAAGGATATGAGAAAAGCATTGTAGCCAGGGTTCATTCACCAAATGATCCCCGTTTTTTACTCCGGATTGATTTACAATAATTATTTATATAATTACTCAGATAAATTATCATCTAAAAGATTTAATAACTAACCCTCAATTCCTTGCAGGGTTAACCCTTTAATCCCATGAGAAACCCCAATTCCTTGCAATGTTTCTCATGGGATCAAGCAATGGGCGCGATAATTTAAGCATCTGCAATCGTATACACGTCTATTCCTAGCACGCATACAGATTGTTATCTTACCCCCTTTCGAGATCAAAACCCCAATATTCCTATCTAGGATTTTGATCCTCAGAATATCCCCAACTATCAGATTGATCAACTCTAACAAAGGGAATATAAAATTCGCACAGAGTAAAAATAAAGATAATTATATAAACCAAAAATCACAAATCAATCCTTCGTATCAAAGGTTCACATATGGATCGTGACCCTGACTACAATAAAAGTGATCTAGCCGATCAACATCATGATCGTTGATCTAAAATTAAACATAAAATTAAAACAAAAGATAAAGAAATACTAGATGTAGATGAAGAACGAAGAACATCCAATGCCCTTCTCCTCCAATCTTCAGATCTGTCTCTTAACCTGTATCTGTGTTTTTCCTTTTTTCAGATCTGCCAAGTCTGCTAACCTAATTCAGCAAATGTCACTTTTATAATATTCTTTTCTCCTTCCAAAAATGTCCTCAGAAAACACGGAGATCTGTTCCCGCAAACCGGCGCTGATTGGCGCCGAATTGGCGCACGTTTGCGCCACTCCTCATGGCGCTGGGTGGCGCCATTCTTCCCTATAAATGGCGCTAGTTAGCGCCAATTTTACTATTCATGGGCGCTAACTAGCGCCAACTTTACTATTCATGGGCGCTAGTTAGCGCCAACTTTACTATTCATGGGCGCTAACTAGCGCCAACTCCTTTTCCTTTTAGGCGCTAGCTAGCGCCAGAGCACTGACTTACGGCGCTAGCTTGCGCCGTTTCCTTCGTAAATGGGCGCTGGCTTGCGCCAACCTTCTGTGTTATTGCGCTGAGGAGCGCCACTTTCTTTCGTAAAAGAGCGCTAGGTTGCGCCAACCTTCTGTGTTATTGCGCTGAGGAGCGCCACTTTAATGTCCTTGCTACAAAGTTCGTAGTCTGGTGCGGTTTTGCGCCAGTTTGGTGCTGACCCGTGCCATGCTTGGAACTCCTAGTGTGCTTTAACCGTGGAAAATTGCATTAACAGGTTTTTTTATAATTCTTCACTTATTTTTCCTGTAAAAATATAATTAAAAGGTGAATATTATTGACATTCAAAGAATCAATATAATTAACAAATATGTATTTAATTCGCTCTCTTATGACTCAATTCTTGTCAAATTTATCACAGAAAAATCACACTTGCCAGAGGCACATCAGCACGTCAGCATAATTATCAGCTCAGCTCTGGCCTCCTGCCACCTGAGCCCTCAACATTACCTGATCCTGAAATAAGCGTCCCCAAACGTGGGGTGAGATCTCTAACAAGAAATCTCAGTAAGACAAGGGGTCCTCAAGGAGTCTCCACCCCAAGCTCACTTACATGTGTAATATAAGTTCTAAAAATAGTATTACAGTATAAGTTCTAAAATCATGCGATGCAGCAATTAATCATGTCATGTGTGCTTTCAAATCTACTGGCCAGAGAAATGTAGGAATACGTCTATGCCTACATGAGTACATGGATACTACCTGCACCTCACCCACATGCTTCTCCATCTTGTATGTACTACATACTCAGGATTGCCGTCTAGGTGGACACCACATGCATATCATAATGCTCATTACATATAAACAGCTCAACAGCATTTCCAAAATAATCAAAGCATGTAACACAGCATGCATAAACCCATCCCCATGGGACATGGTGGAACATCAAAATGGCTAAACCGAGGACACGAAAGCTTACCTTGCAAGCTAGCTATCCAAGCCAAGAGTCCAACCACTCACTAGTCCACAAACAGCAGTATCACAATCTGATATGGACCAATAATACATTAATAATCATGCATCACAAGCATACAACTTCAAAGACTACGCCTTTCCTTTACGTTTTACGTCTTAAGGCTTCCAACAAAGCCATAAGCCCTTAATCATATGATTCTGACTTAGTCCATTTATTACAGAAGTTCAACTTCCTTAAACTAGGGTCCACACACACCCAATAGCTTACTGTTCATACAGTGAAGCTACTATCTGCGCAGAACCCAGGATATCCGGATATCAGAAGGGGCATATCCGGATATGTCATATCCGGATATCACACTAGACATATCCGGATATGTCATATCCGGATACCCAGATCCCATATCCGGATATCAATATCCGGATACCATATCCGGATACTGATATCCGGATATCTGTTCGACAAATATCCGGATATCTCACGACAGAATGCAGTTTCTGCATTTCGTGAATATCCATCTCAAAGGTCCAACTTTTAATACATGTACACGTTAAAGCATGCATCTTTAGTTCATTTTAGGTTCATATACCTTATACCCTCTTGTTTACTCATTAAACATGGTCAAGACATCAACTTTAAGCATTATAAACCCATGATCATAGTGAGGTAACTTACCAAAGTTCAAAACAGAGGCAAGTTGTGCTCTTGGAGCTCTCCTAAGGTTCCTCAAACTCAGCCTAAGTAGGAGCACGAAAATGGCACTTCAAGGTGGGTTCTTGCACCACAAGAAGGCACTTTGAAGCTCACAATGACTACCACAAAGTAGCCATTACTAAAGCTTCAAAATCATGCTCACTAACTACCTCTCAACTCAGAATGATGGCCACAATGCAGCCCCAAGGTTAACTCTCACCTTCACAAATGTTTAAACAAGCATGAAAGGTGATCACTTGGCTAAAGAATGAAGAAGGAAGAAGAAGAAGAAGAAGAAGAAGAAGAAGAAGAAGAAGAATGGCAGCTGCAGCAACTCACGTAGGAAATAATATGACCTAGGGTTTTGTGCCCTTAATGGGTCTATTTATAGGCAAGCCACTTAAACGCGCAGTATTAGCCTTAATCGCAAAGTAAAAGATCTTGATCCCAAACTTTGGAATCTAGACCTACACATTTTTCTAAGATTTGTCATATTTTTATTTTATTTTTCGGAGCACCTTTCCGGTACGCGCTTTTCCATAGCCAGTATCAGTTCTGGCATCAGATTACGTCATTTTGACTTGAAACTTGATTTACAAGTCCTACATAATATTCTAGTAATTATCATGCATTCGTTATAATTTTCCGGGATACTTTTCCGGTACGCATTTATACCGAGTAGCAGAACCGGTATCTGCGCTTTTCTTCCGAAAAGCGACTTTCAGCATTTTTACTCACTCAATATAATTATCTAAGTCCATTAATAATTATTATGGTCAATTATGGAATTATTTCCTAATTATCATAATTAACTTACTAATTACCTTAATTAGCGGTGCGGGTTCTTACATCAACAGCCCAAGAATCTAGGGATATGATAAGGCTGCAACAACAAGATTCATGGAATTTCACTTCCTGACCATTGTACTTTGACCATCGGAATGATCTTGCTCCTCAGCTGCTTCTCGCCACGGTCGAGAATCTTGAGCGGTCCGACGGGAGTCTTTAGGTTCTCCCGAACCTCCACATCATCCGGCTGCACCACGTGCGAAGGATCTGCTATGTACTTCCGAAGCTGAGACACGTGAAACACGTCGTGGATGTTGGCTAGGTTCGGAGGTAAGGCGAGTCGATAGGCAACTGGTCCTACTCTACCAAGGATCTGGTAGGGTCCTATGAATCGCGGGCTCAACTTCCTCACGCCGAGTGCCCGTCCAACACCGGTGACAGGTGAAAGTTTCACAAACACGTGCTCACCCTCACTGAACTCCAGTGGTCGATGCTTGACATCGTAGTAGCTCTTCTGACGATTCTGCGCCTGCTTCAATTTTTCCCTGATCATCTGGATCTGAAGGGTAGTATCTTGGACAAAGTCCAAGCCGAAAAGCTCCTTATCTCCAACCTCAGACCAGCAGGTAGGAGTCCGACACCTCCTACCGTACAGCGCCTCGTAGGGTGCCATGCCCAGACTAGCATGAAAATTGTTGTTGTACGAGAATTCAACCAACGGAAGGTACCTATCCCATGCAGAACCCTGCTCCAACGTGCAAGCTCTCAACATGTCCTCCAATGTCTGGATGGTCCGCTCAGTCTGTCCGTCAGTCTGAGGGTGATAGGCGGTACTCAATCTCAACTGCGTACCAAAAGCCTCCTGCAGCGCCTCCCAGAACCGAGATGTGAACTTCGGGTCCCTATCACTGATGATACTCTCGGGCACCCCGTGAAGCCTCACAATCTCACGGACATATAGTTTGGCCAACTGCTCTGTTGTGAAGCTCACCTTCACTGGAAGAAAATGGGCAGACTTGGTCAATCTGTCCACAATGACCCAGATAGAGTCACAACCAGCCTGAGTTTTAGGCAATCCCACCACGAAGTCCATGGAAATACTCTCCCACTTCCACTGTGGAATCTCAAGAGGTTGAAGTTTACCAGACGGTTTCTGGTGCTCGATCTTCACTTTCTGACAAATAAGGCATTTGGACACGTAGACCGCTATGTCCTTCTTCATGCCCGGCCACCAAAAATTCCTTTTTAGGTCCTGGTACATTTTTGTGGCACCAGGGTGGATAGTGAACCGGCCTTTATGAGCCTCTGTCATAACCTCTTCGGTCAATGGCCCTCGAGGAATAACTATCCTCTTTTGGAACAGCAATAAACCATCCTCATTCCAAGACACCCCGTCCTGGTTTTTCACGTAATCAAGACATTCTCTTTGCACTTGCGCCTCTTTGATCTTTTCCATCAGCTCATTGATCACTTCTGCTGTTTCCATCTCAAGCAGTGCACCCCCAAACAAGGAGTTCACTCTCAAGTCTCTGAACTTCTCGATCACCTCGTAGTCGTTCATCATTAAACTGGATAAGCTCACGGATTTCCGACTCAAAGCATCGGCTACCACATTGGCCTTGCCAGGGTGATACCTCAACTCGAAGTCGTAATCCTTCAAGAACTCCATCCACCTTCGCTGTCTCATGTTCAACTCCTTCTGGTCAAACAGATACTTCAGGCTCTTGTGATCGCTGAATACAGCAAACTTCATGCCAAACAGGTAATGCCTCCAAATCTTGAAAGCAAAGACAATGGCTGCCAACTCCAAGTCGTGAGTCGGGTAGTTCTCCTCATGAGGTTTCAACTGCCTTGAAGCGTAAGCAACCGCTTTCCCTTTCTGCATCAGCACACAGCCAAGTCCTTTACCAGAGGCATCGCAGTATAATTCGAATTGTTCCGCAGGATCAGGAAGGACTAACACAGGAGCAGTAGTCAGTCTCTCCTTCAACTCCTGGAAACACTCCTCACACTCGTGTGTCCACACGAATGGAGTCTCCTTTCGGGTAAGGCGAGTCATTGGTAGCACCATCTTGGAGAATCCCTCGATGAACCTCCGATAGTAGCCTGCCAAACCCAAGAAGCTTCTCACTTCCGTAACCGTCTTGGGCCTCTCCCAGTCCATCACGACCTCAATCTTGTTAGGATCAACTGCAACTCCATTAGCAGAAATTACATGACCCAGAAATTTAACCGCCTTGAGCCAAAACCCACATTTCGACGGCTTAGCATAGAGCTTTTTCTCTCTTAGCACTTGCAAGACAATCTTCAAGTGCTCAGTATGCTCCTCCTCCGTCTTGGAGTAGATCAAGATGTCGTCAATGAAGACAATCACAAACTGATTCAGGTACGGCTGGAAAATCCTGTTCATGTAGTCCATAAACACTGCGGGTGCATTGGTGAGTCCAAACGGGATCACCAAGTACTCGTAGTGTCCGTACCTCGAGCGAAACGCTGTCTTTGGGACATCCTCCGGCTTTACCCGTATCTGATGATAACCGGACCGGAGGTCGATCTTGGAATACACGCAAGCACCCCTGAGCTGATCCAGCAAATCATCAATGCGTGGAAGAGGGTACTTGTTCTTGATTGTCACCTTGTTCAACTGTCGGTAGTCGGTGCACAACCGCATGGTCCCATCTTTCTTTTTCACAAATATGACCGGTGCTCCCCAGGGAGACACACTCGGCCGAATAAAATCTTTTGCTGAAAGCTCCTCGATATGCTTCTTCAGCTCTGCCAACTCAGGTGGCGACATCCGGTATGGAGCCAACGATATAGGCCCCACACCAGGCAATAAGTCGATGGAGAACTCTATCTCCCTCTGTGGAGGAAATTCAGGAATCTCCTCAGGAAACACCTCGAGGAACTCCCTCACCACAGGAATGCCAGTGAGATCCTCCTGTGTTCCACTCACCAAACCTCCCAACATGACATAGCCAAATGCCCCTGCTCTCAAGGCCCTCCTCGCCTGCAGGACTGAAATGAACGGTGAGGAACTGGCTGTGGACCCACCCGGAGACATCACCACTTTCTTGGCACAACAATCAATCATTGCACAGTTTCTGGACAACCAATCCATGCCCAAAATAATCTGAAGGTTGGCCATCGGTAATCCTATCAGATCTACCGAGAAGTCACGGCCATCCCACTGAAACGCTACATCGCGATGAACAGTGGAGGTCAAACATTTTTCTCCGGTGGCGGTGGTAACCCGCATCGGTGGAGAAAGCACATCACTGGGCAACTCAAGCCCCACAGCAATAGGGGTAGCAACAAAAGAGTGCGTTGCCCCAGAATCAAACAAAACATCAATAGCTGATCCACCAATGGTAACAGTACCTCTGACCAGGTTCAGAGCTCTGTCCGACTGCTGACGATCAAGTGTGTAGACTCGTCTGGTAGTAGGTGGCACGGCTGGTGCCCCAGTAGGAACCATCTGCAACGGCACAGCCTCCACTGCAGCAACTCTCGCCGTCGGGCAATCTCTAGAGTAGTGGCCCTCCTTGCCACACTGGAAGCAAATCAGCTGACCGGTAGAGCACGGCCCAAAATGTGACTTCCTGCATCCAGAACATCTGGGAGCAGGAGGTCTAGCTGTGTTCCCCGGAGCGGCAGTCTTTCTGAACTGGTTTGGCGCTTGCTTAGCCGCCAACGGTGGTTTGCCCTTGCCCTTGTTGGCAAAGTTCTTGTTCTTCCAGGGAGTAGAACCACCAGCGCTCTGTGGCACCTCAACCTTGGCCCTCTTGGCCTGACTCGTCCGGCAGTAATCCTCGATGTCGCGGCACTGCTGCACCAACGCTCCGAAGTCTCTCTAAGCAGAACCAACGAGATGTCCAGCAATATCCTCATTAAGTCCCCTCCGGAACTTGGCCGCCAGAAAAATAGGAGTCGGTCTCGCCATACGGA
Source organism: Gastrolobium villosum (assembly GCA_032173675.1). Lineage (NCBI taxonomy): Eukaryota > Viridiplantae > Streptophyta > Magnoliopsida > Fabales > Fabaceae > Gastrolobium > Gastrolobium villosum. The sequence goes on along the minus strand of JAVKPL010006077.1, from coordinate 17,054 downwards.
AATGAGAGAACTTGACCAGCTCATTAAACTTGGCCAGGTACTCGTCAACAGACAACGAGCCCTGTACCAACCGGTCAAACTCCCCCTGCTTCCTCTCCTGTGAGTCATAAGGGAAGTACTGACCCAGAAAGCTCTCCTCGAAGAATGGTCACGTCATCACATGACCCTGCATCTCGTAGATGTGAGAAAGGTTGGTCCACCACTCATGGGCCTCGCCCTCCAGCATGTAAGTGGCGAACATCAGCTTTTGCGGATCGGTACACTGCATGATCCGGAAAATCTTGTCCAGCGCCTGAAGCCATCTAGCAGCAGCAATGGGATCATAAGATCCGTCGAAAGAAGGTGGCTTATGCTTGCGGAAAGCATTCAGTCGGCGATCGATTTCGTCACGATCCTCAGCAAATACGGGGATAGTCTGCATAGCCCCCGTCAAGTGACTGCCCTCACCCATCTGACTCTGGGTGTCCTACTGTTGACTAGGCGGAGGTGGAGGCGGTGGCGGCGGTGGAGGTGGTGGAGGACCCTGGCCCGCAGCAGGACCAGCCCTCAACTCCTCCAACATGACCCTCATCATAGTCATGTTGGCCATCCGGTTCTCCTCCAGAACCTCTGTCGTGGTTTGCCGGTTCGCATCTCGTATAGCGTCCAGCATCGCCCGGTTCGCCAGCCTCGTGGCTTCCTGGTCGGCTAGTCGGGCCGCCTGCATCTCAGCCAATGCAGCCAGGACAGGATCCGTCTGATCCTCACTCGTACTAGTGTTCCTCCTTGGTGGTACCATGACTCTGCACAAGTTACACAAAGAATGAGTTGATCAGGCCCACGCCATGTGGTCACATATGCATTATCATAACACACACCAGTTAGAGAGAACACAAAGTAGACACGCAACGACACATCCTAAGTTATTGCAATACATACAGGCTTTTCCCTAGAAAATGCTCTGATACCATAAAATGTAACAGCCCGTGTTAACTCGGTCTGTTAACACACTATCGTATTAAGCCACGCTTAATTAAAATGCGGAATAACTTTTTCTTTAATTCAATTATGACGTCATTAACTTAGCCAACTTGATTACTTAATCATTCTCATAAAAATACTGCCTGTATGTAAATTGCAAGACAACTAACTGAATACCTCGTACATAAATATAATAAGTGAGTATCTAAAGCCACAGGTCTACACAAGTAGCCTGGGTCAAAATCCTGATACTTTAATTACAACATTAACATAAAGAGATGATAACAATCATGCGGCATGGACAAACCCCATGCTCACCAAATAAGGCAACAATGCCCACAAATAGTCTCAACATAAACTTAACATAAATAGAGCAGAAAACATAACAGCAGTCAAATAATCAGCAATCCACAATCAGCACGTCAGCATAATTATCAGCTCAGCTCTGGCCTCCTGCCACCTGAGCCCTCAACATTACCTGATCCTGAAATAAGCGTCCCAAAACGTGGGGTGAGATCTCTAACAAGAAATCTCAGTAAGACAAGGGGTCCTCAAGGAGTCTCCACCCCAAGCTCACTTACATGTGTAATATAAGTTCTAAAAATAGTATTACAGTATAAGTTCTAAAATCATGCGATGCAGCAATTAATCATGTCATGTGTGCTTTCAAATCTACTGGCCAAAGAAATGTAGGAATACGTCTATGCCTACATGAGTACATGGATACTACCTGCACCTCACCCACATGCTTCTCCATCTTGTATGTACTACATACTCAGGATTGCCGTCTAGGTGGACACCACATGCATATCATAATGCTCATTACATATAAACAGCTCAACAGCATTTCCAAAATAATCAAAGCATGTAACACAGCATGCATAAACCCATCCCCATGGGACATGGTGGAACATCAAAATGGCTAAACCGAGGACACGAAAGCTTACCTTGCAAGCTAGCTATCCAAGCCAAGAGTCCAACCACTCACTAGTCCACAAACAGCAGTATCACAATCTGATATGGACCAATAATACATTAATAATCATGCATCACAAGCATACAACTTCAAAGACTACGCCTTTCCTTTACGTTTTACGTCTTAAGGCTTCCAACAAAGCCATAAGCCCTTAATCATATGATTCTGACTTAGTCCATTTATTACAGAAGTTCAACTTCCTTAAACTAGGGTCCACACACACCCAATAGCTTACTGTTCATACAGTGAAGCTACTGTCTGCGCAGAACCCAGGATATCCGGATATCAGAAGGGGCATATCCGGATATGTCATATCCGGATATCACACTGGACATATCCGGATATGTCATATCCGGATACCCAGATCCCATATCCGGATATCAATATCCGGATACCATATCCGGATACTGATATCCGGATATCTGTTCGACAAATATCCGGATATCTCACGACAGAATGCAGTTTCTGCATTTCGTGAATATCCATCTCAAAGGTCCAACTTTTAATACATGTACACGTTAAAGCATGCATCTTTAGTTCATTTTAGGTTCATATACCTTATACCCTCTTGTTTACTCATTAAACATGGTCAAGACATCAACTTTAAGCATTATAAACCCATGATCATAGTGAGGTAACTTACCAAAGTTCAAAACAGAGGCAAATTGTGCTCTTGGAGCTCTCCCAAGGTTCCTCAAACTCAGCCTAAGTAGGAGCACGAAAATGACACTTCAAGGTGGGTTCTTGCACCACAAGAAGGCAATTTGAAGCTCACAATGACTACCACAAAGTAGCCATTACTAAAGCTTCAAACTCATGCTCACTAACTACCTCTCAACTCAGAATGATGGCCACAATGCAGCCCCAAGGTTAACTCTCACCTTCACAAATGTTTAAACAAGCATGAAAGGTGATCACTTGGCTAAAGAATGAAGAAGGAAGAAGAAGAAGAGGAAGAAGAAGAAGAAGAAGAAGAATAAGAAGAATGGCAGCTGCAGCAACTCACGTAGGAAATAATATGGCCTAGGGTTTTGTGCCCTTAATGGGTCTATTTATAGGCAAGCCACTTAAACGCGCAGTATTAGCCTTAATCGCAAAGTAAAAGATCTTGATCCCAAACTTTGGAATCTAGACCTACACATTTTTCTAAGATTTGTCATATTTTTATTTTATTTTTCGGAGCACCTTTCCGGTACGCGCTTTTCCATAGCCAGTATCAGTTCTGGCATCAGATTACGTCATTTTGACTTGAAACTTGATTTACAAGTCCTACATAATATTCTAGTAATTATCATGCATTCGTTATAATTTTCCGGGATACTTTTCCGGTACGCATTTATACCGAGTAGCAGAACCGGTATCTGCGCTTTTCTTCCGAAAAGCGACTTTCAGCATTTTTACTCACTCAATATAATTATCTAAGCCCATTAATAATTATTAGGGTCAATTATGGAATTATTTCCTAATTATCATAATTAACTTACTAATTACCTTAATTAGCGGTGCGGGTTCTTACATCAACAGCCCAAGAATCTAGGGATATGATAAGGCTGCAACAACAAGATTCATGGAATTTCACTCCTAACCCAAAAGCCCAACTATCCAACCACTCTCCTATATAAAGAGAAGTCCCCTAAGGGTTAGAAGGTGTGCAAGGGAGGCAGGGAAGAATGTAGTACTCCATACACCACGTTTTAGAGAGAGAAAGTGAGATTCTTGGAGGAGGAAAAGATGCTGGAGCAAGGCAGTGACGACGTTTTCCTACAGCATTCATTTTCATCTTCTTTTCTGTTTTTCAATGAGTTCTTTCTTCCTTTTCTCTGTTTTATTTAATTCCATCATGAGCTAATTTTCTCCTTAGGTTAGGTGATAAAGTACCTATGCTGTAACATTGAGATGTATGCTTAAACTTTGTTTTTATTAATGTTTGATTAGTTATTCAACGAGTTTGCTTAATCTTATTCATGTGTGCATGTCGAGAGATACATATGTGATATTGAGGAGGTTGGGGCCGAGAGATTTCCGAATCCATACCCTTGTTGAATTGTGTGGACTAATTAGGTTAAAGATAACTTGATTAAGTTGTGGGTAGAGAGATTATTCACACCACATAGCCTTGAACTTGAACGTGAACAATTCAGTGATTAGTTTGACCATAGAGATGTGAGAATTAGTTATTAGGTATATATGTTAGGTTGGTCAAAAGCCCCAACATACTTTAGTGTTCGGTTACTAATTAAGCATTGATATAGAATCGTTAAAGCATCGTTTCATTATTGTTGTATCAGGAAAATTGATCCTGACCTATAACTCATCCATCATTTTAATATCTTAGATTTAGTTTACTTTTTCCTTAGTTTAATTATCTTTTATATTACAAACCCAACCATAAAGAGAGGAAAACAAAGATTTATTACCAGAAATATGATCAGAGGCACAATAATCAAGAACCCAATGACCAAATGATGAACTTTGAGTGAAACCAACAACATTGTTACCTGTATGCACAACAGTAGCAGTGGAACCAGGGATCGTGAGCTGAGAAATATCTTGAGGAAGGAGAAATGAGCTAGAATCAGCCATGGATCAAGAACAATCCGCTGAAACAAAGATGTCGTGAATAGTAATGGAAAGAGGAGAAATGCTTTGGAAGGGCCGCAACAGACTGAAAACCACAAGGTAAGGATCGATTTGAACACGGAAGGAGAGGGTGATCATGATGGTAGAAGCCGTGCATATGTTTCACGCGCGTGAGGGTGCGTCAGTGGGAATTTAGGAGCGCGTCTTGGACGGAGATAACCGCCTCCTTGTGACGATCATAACTGTGGGTGGCTCGCCGGAAAAAGTGCCGGAAAAGTGATCGATGGTGGTGGTCAACGGCTGTCAAACGGTGGTCCATGGCTCTAGCAACCTCTGATGACGGTGGGTCTTGCGGCGTTGGGTAGATCGGATTCTTCTGAATCCGTTGATGTACTTTTTGATTAGAACGGTCGCCGGAAAACTTTTTCGGTGGAGGACGGTGGTGGCAGACGGTGGCCGAAAATTGACGACGGCGACAATTTTTAGGAAGATTTTTACTAGGTAGACAGTGGGTCTACCGGAAAAATGCGGATCTTTACACATCTCTTGAATAATGGAGTGTGTTTGGCTTAATGCCAATAGAACGAGGACCTTTTTACTTCAATTACAGAGGAACTGAATAAGAAGAAAGGCAACAAGACCTGCCGGAAACATCTCAGTGACGTTACTAATGTCGTGGGATTATGATTGACAGAAGAATTAACGTGGGTCCACTTTGTTATCTCAAGACTAATTTTTTTATAAAGGACGAAAATGAGGACCATGTTTTCTGTATGGGACGAAAAGGAGTTATAGGGGGTGTATTAGATTGGGTTTTCAAAGAATTTTAGTGGGATATTTTTTGACAAAAAAATTCATTGGTATTCAATTAAATTTTAAAGAATTGAAAAAAAGGTCACCTGATATTCAATTAGGATTTTAAAAGATTATTTTAGAGTCCATCCAAATTCGTTGGTATTTAATCAGGATTTTAAACAAAGGAAAAACAATCTTATGGTATTCAAAATTTTGACAATTTTAATGAATTTTTTATTGGTGTGGATTTCATGAGACTTTTTAGTGAAAAATATAAATAGCATGTCTCTCTCACAATCTTACCCTAACCCCTAGGATTTCTTGAGATTTCTCTATTGCAGTGTCTTCTTCTTCCTTTGGCGGGTTGACATACTTGAAATCGAGTTATGCTATAGGAGCTTCATTAAAGCTCAAAAGCAGCATATTTTTTAGCAATTTTGAAGTTTAAAAAATGATTTTTCAAGCAATGAGTCGCAATTTTTCTTGCACAAAAATGTGTGATTTTTGTATAAAAACAACATAAAACAGGGGAACTAAAACCCTCAAACCAATTTTCATTTTACATCAATGAAACAACATTAATTTAACGAAAGATTGAAACATTCATATTATGAATCATATATTTCGTAACAATACATTCATGAACGAAATTCCTTTGCTATAGGAAGCGATTTCAAACAATTCTTGTTTCAATAGATAATTGAAAACTTGTTTTTCAAAAGCCCCAAGACAATATAAGTTTTTCAATTTATCGATTGAAAATAATTTGAGAATTTTTTTAAACTTTCATGCAATAAAATCCAAAAATTCAGATTCGAATTTTTTTTAAATACTCAAAGAAAACATGCATATGATATATGATTTGAAAACTCTCATCACGCAAAACAAAAATCCCAAGGTTTTCAAGAACAATTGCAAAAAATTCCAAACGAAATTTTATTATGAACTTTAGGTTCTATATGCAAATTTAAAATTATTTTAATAAATAAAAAATTGGATCTTATAATCATATATGCATATCAGAAGAAGATAATTTTCAACCCATTGTCAAACCCAAGAGCAAGAATGAGAAAATGCTAATACGTTGAGGACTACTATAGCTTTAAATATGCGGGGAGTTAGTTCTTACTTAGTAATTTTGAATTTTTTGTTAAAAATTATATTATGTTTTACTGAGAAAATTATATTATATTTTATTTTTTTATTAATATTATTGCATTTCTTTGTTATTTTTTTATTGACCCTTGTGATTTTGAATATTTGTTAAAAATTCATATGATTTTTTAAAATCTTATAAATTCAATTATTATTATTTTTTTAAATTCAATCTTATGAAATCTTATTTATAAAAATTCTTTTATAAAGTCTTTAAAATCCCTCTAATTATAAATAGTATTTTATAAAAAGTCTTTCAAATTCCTCTAATTATAAATAGTCTTTTAAGTTTTATGAAAAATTTCATCTTAAAAAACAATCTTTTAAAATTCTAATCCAATGTGAAATTATAAAAGAGAATTTGACAAATTTGAAGACACAACAACATAAACAAAAGAGTGAAGTTATCTCCAATGAGCATATCATTTTGGGGCGAAAATCAAGGTATTTTTTAAGGAGAAGGATATTGTAACAATCAAGTTATGTTGCTACCATATTACTACCAATCAATCTCACCGTTAGATCGATTATATTGATCCAATAGATATATTTATTTCCATCTTTATATGATCATGATTTCCTAAATTTAAAGTGAAAACATTAAATATGGGAAATCATAGCCATACAAAGGTGGAAATAAATATAAAGTATTAAATTTGGAAAATCATGACCATACAAAGATGAAAATAAATATAACCGTTGGATCAATATAATCGATCTAACGGTGAGATTGATTGGTAGTAACATGATAGTAACGACTTTTTGACCCTTATGGCCCTTATTTAATAAATGATTACTAATTTGACCCTCATTTAAAACTAATACGAAAATTTAACCCCTCCCAAAAACATAACACCAATCTGCCCCTGTTTGACCGTTGACCACGAAGCCTACCCGGGTACACAACTACGTACCCGGGTATTTTTTTGAATTTTCTGACCTACCCGGGTAGATTTATGCGTTTCTGGAAATCCTTTGCATTACTTACCCGGGTACATAGGTGTGTACCCGGGTAAGTGTCGACCAGAAACCCCAATATCAATGGGTTTCGGCCATTGTTGCGAGATTTAGGTTTTTTTACCCCCAAATCTCTCTCCCTTGAGCTCTCTATTATGAAAAATCGCACATATATTTCATCTCATCCATCCTTAAAGCTTGATAGCCATGTTAGAGACTGTACTGGATATGGATACAATATACTACATTGGTAACGATATCAATGATGATGAAGATGTGGAGTTCGTCACAGATGCGTATGTTGGATGGAAAATATTAAAATATATTGAGATTTATGTTGAAGTTGATGCTGGCCAGTCTTCATCTTTACCGGTGCATGCAACCACTACTGCACACTGTACTGGTCAAGAAGATACAGTTGTACGATCTTCCGCACCTCCTCGGTAGCATTGGATGGGGATGAAGAGGATGAAGATGAGGACTATGTGGACAGCGAAGATGAGGGAGAACCTGAAAGTGAAATTCCTTCAGGTGATTCGTCAGACACTGACGTGGACGGAAATTTTGACGCAGACACGAGCGCGGCAAGTTTGGGTACCCCAGCCTTGTCACCACTCCATGTTGACCCAGTCTTGTCACAACTGCATGTTGACCCAGCCTTATCACCACTTCATGTTGACCCAGTCAGTAGTGGTAAGTTTATAAATTGTGACATTTGCTTTAGACAATTTATTATTTGCGGTGATATTCATTCAGACAAATGAGAGTTGATTTTTAGATGCAGGGACAGCGGTGGAGCCTTTTTGGAATGAAAGCCAACATTATTCATTCGTTAATTGGGCCCACCTTAATGACCATACCCATTTACCCCTTCCCCGAGTTAGTTAAGGTAATTGTATTAGGGTGCAATACAAAAAACGCTTAAAAATGGCCAAAACAGAAGCTGATGCTGCATAACCAACTGGTTGACCCGGGTACATGCTACCCGAGTACACCAGTACGTGGTACCCGGGTAGATCAGTTGGTTATATAGCATCAGTTTGGTTTTTGGCCATTTTTTAAGCGTTTTATGAATTTTTCTGTAATACCCACATACAATATAACTTGGGGGTGGATTGATTTCATACAAATAGGCAACCGGAAGCATAATGTGCGCCAATCAATGTTGAACGTCCATATTAAAGAACTTTGGTTTGAATTGTTTTCCGTATTACTAATGACAATGTTAATTAAAAGACCCTTAGACAAGGATAAAACTGACAAGTATGAATTTGCGGAAAACAAAAATTGCATTCATTCAAATATTGATCATCCAACATACAAAAAGATCCATGCAATGTAGGTCCAAAATGCAAAATCCTATGGACACTAATAGGACATACTAATCCGATTGCGTGTCCTCCCCATTCTCATCATCCTCATCCACATCATCAGAGTCCTCCTATGGATGGGCACCCTTGCCAACTAAATCCTCTAACTGTGTAACCCTTATGTCCAACCGCGAAACACTTCTGTCCATCTGGTTCCGCCACTTGTTCGTGCTCTGTCTATATCCTCTAAAGTCAGTAGACAGTCTCCATATGGATGCCATGACATGATCAAGTGTCCATCCACCCTCAGGAGGAGCTGGTGGTCGCCCTCTGCGGGTGGGACGTGTCTGTCCATCATCAGCCTCATCATCATCGTCGTCATCATCAAGGCCTGCATCATAAACCATGAAAAGCAAAAATGCCACATTAAAAAAAATGCAAAACAAGAATGCATAAGCCCATAAACCCAAACACATCACCTGCAGGTGCATCCTCTATCTCAGCATCGTGGTGGACTGGGATCTCAGGTGGTTCTGGTGCCTTCTTACAGTACCAGGGACCCGCTCTGCTCCGCTGGATCCCACACTGCTTCAGAAGCCTCTCACCAAATATGACATTCCATCTTGTGGCGACCTTAAAGTTCTCTGTCACCATAGGCACACCAAATCTATGTAGGATTTTCTGCACCAGGAATGCAAAAGGCAATTCAGCTTCTTGGACTTGGCAGCCTCCCACATCAATATGCAAATATAATGCCTCCAGTTCACCTCCCTGCGGTGGAGGAGGGCCCACAATATGACAAAGTCTCCTTCCAGCACCTTGGAATGATTATGCGGGCGCTGAAAAATAATATGTGTCACCACATAATGGAGAATATGAGCAGACACCGACAAGTTGCTCACAGGGTAATGAGAAAAATGTCCGGCCTCAGCGTCTGCCCTCCTGGTCTCTGTGACAATGGTCTCCCTGTCATAATCACCAAAGATATGATGGTTTTCTCCATCATATAGGGCTGCTCCTGTGACAGCATCAAAATCATACCCCAGTAGCTCTGTCCATATGGGCGCAGTCATGACGATATCAATCCCGCAGACACGGGAAGTCAGCTCGCCATTCGCATAGCCAAGGTTCTGGTAGAAGGCTCTCACCATCACCTCCGAGTATGGGCATTTCATCTTCGCAAGCACAATTAAATGTGTCTCCTCAAGTAGCGGCACAATATCAAAATTCTCCAAATTGAAGAAGGCCGAATCCAGTGATTTCGGCTTGCAGATCTTCCTGCTCATGAAATATTTCACATACTTCTCGTGGGAAGCTACGTCGTCATCAAACAAATAACCAAATTGAAGAAGGCCGAATCCAGTGATTTCGGCTTGCAGATCTTCCTGCTCATGAAATATTTTGCATACTTCCTGCTCATGACGACCCATCCTGTCGCCACTTGCTTCTTCGCTCGTTTTCCACCAACGGCAGCTTTGAGATGCGTCTGGCACTCATTGTGTCACACAATTAAACTGAAAAAAAGGCCAACATCAGAAAAATAAACATATAGATTAGGGTTAGGGTTAGGGTTAGGGTAACACATACAAATTGATAAAATTATTCGGTCAGAATGAAATAATATAAACGAAAATACAAGGAATTGATAAATTTTCAAATGAGGAAGGGATATATTTCATCAAATCAATCAAATGAAAAAAAAAAATCTTGGATCGATTGCAATCGGTGGAAGGCAGAGAGGATCACACGTCCGCACAGTGATGATCAGAAACAACAACAATTTGTGCAAGATTGGACTTGAAAATTGCGCCTAATATGCCCCTCAAAGCAGCTCTACTCGGGTACCCCTTTGTGGGTTTTCCAAATGGGGCTGCTGGGCTATATAAAAAACCTTCTGGTCGACACTTACCCGGGTACACACCTATGTACCCGGGTAAGTAATGCAAAGGATTTCCAGAAACGCATAAATCTACCCGGGTACACACCTATCTACCCGGGTAGGTCAGAAAATTCAAAAAATACCCGGGTACGTAGCTGTGTACCCGGGTAGGCTTCGTGGTCAACGGTCAAACAAGGGCAGATTGGTGTTATGTTTTTGGGAGGGGTTAAATTTTCGTATTAATTTTAAATGAGGATCAAATTAGTAATTATTTATTAAATAAGGGCCATAAGCGTCAAAAAGCCTGATAGTAACACAACTTGATTGTTAGTTTGTTATAATATGCTTCCCCTTTTTATAAATATAATATATTACTAATTATATTAGCCATTATCATTAAATTTTTTAATGAACGACGAGTTGTGTCCTAGAGAGCACGGACACGCCTTTTTTGTCAAAATTCACGTGTCGGACACGTGTCCGACACGGACACGCTCCGACACGCTCGGACACGCGTCCGACACGTGGTCAACATTTGGGGACACGCGGTCAACTCTCCGACACGTTCCGACACGTTTTTCGGACACGCAGTCAACCTTTTCTGACACGCAGTCAACGTTCGGACACGCTGGGACACGTTTTGGACACGCTGGGACACGTTTTTTTTAAAATCTTAATTTTATTTTATTAACTAAATAAAAAAATAATTTATAAATTAATTTTTTTCTATTATAAAATATGATATGAAAAATTAACAAAGTACAAAAAATTATTTTTATTTTTATTTATGTTATGAAATTTAAATATTTGATTAGTTATATTACTTATCATGGACTCTTATATGTATTAAATATAAATTATATTATATATATTAAAATTTTTATTTAATATCAAAACGTGTCCCAACGTGTCCAAATATGACATTTTTTAGAATTAACGTGTCGGCGTGTCGTGTCGTGTCGTGTCCCGTGTCCGTGTCCGTGCATCATAGGTTGTGTCTAATGAGTGGAGAAATATGTCTAATCTAATCAGAAGTGTCAAACTGCATACCTAAGAAGTGAGAGCAGCATAGCAGCAAGAAGACCCTCTTCAATTGCACACAATTTTTTTGAATAGATGGCGACGAGTGTGGTGAGTTCCGCTGGTGGTATGCTAGCGATGCTGAACGAGTCGCATATGTCACTGAAGCTCCATGCTCTCTCTAACCTCAACAACTTGGTTCACATCTTCTGGCCCGAAATCTCAACCAGTGTCCCCCTCATGTCAGTAATATCTTCTTTCTTCATCTTTAGGGTTTTCCCTTAATGGGTTTTGGTCAAAATCATATTTTTATTAGTTCTTTTTTTAGTTAATTCCGTGTTTTAATATTATACGTGGTGAACAGAGAGAGTTTGTATGAAGACGAGGAGTTTGATCATCATCAAAGGAAACTTGCAGCACTTCTTGTATCAAAGGTATTGTTCAGTTAACTGATAAGCTGGAATTTTGCTATTGAAAATTTTTGTGATGTTGTCTTTGCTTAATGAAGCCATTTCCTTTAAATAGCTTGGTTGTTAACTTAGTGTCAAATTAACTTAGAAGAAGAATGAATGAATGAATGAAAGTATAGGAAATTGTTCACTAGTTTGCAATATCTGAGATCTCAACTAGTGTAAAGAACCTTCAGATACACCACCCCAAAAGCTAGTTCAAAGGGTGGGAGTGCCCAAGGCTTTATAAAGGCTACTATATATCTCAACACGTCCCCTCAAACGAGAGCCCATTGGGCTTGAAGAGTGGATAATGCAACAGGCCCAACCTACCTGTGCTAAGAAATTGCACAAGAGAAAGTGGGGGACGGCGAGGCTCTGATACCATGTAAAGAACCTTGGGATACACCACCCCAAAAGCTAGCTCAAAGGGTGAGAGTGCCCAAGGCCTTATAAACTCCACATTAGTTGCTCTTCAACCAATGTGGGACTATATATCTCAACAACTAATTTGTGATAAAGGTGTTGATGATGTTGATATTTGCAATATTCGAGATGCGGGAAATATGTATCAGTTTTACCTTTTAATTTTTACCAGCATTGTATCTGAGGGGCAAATGTTTTCTCACTTCCATACAGTTTTTTAATTTTTAGATACTGAAGTTGGTTTGATGCTTTGTTTTTTAGATCTAATGTTTTAACCTTTGATCTTCAGGTCTTTTATTACTTGGGTGAACTTAATGACTCATTGTCTTATGCCCTTGGAGCTGGTCCTCTATTTGATGTTTCAGACGATTCTGACTATGTGCATACCCTTCTTGGTAAGAGTTATGATCTAGTTTAATTTAATTGTGGAATGCTATTTGATCAAGGTATGGTATCAAGACCTTGCTAAGGGCATCACTTTGCTCACTATGAAAATAGGATTTAGTGTGATCATTTTGGTTCAATTGTTGTTAGTGTTTGATTTCTTTCATCTTAATAAACTGAAATTGGTATTATTATTATTGTTGTTGTTATAAATTGATTTTGAGTTTCTGTAAAATCATATGATAAGTTCTCAAGGACATTTTATTTTTTTATTTATTTATTTATTTATTTATTTATCATCAGCTAAAGCTATAGATGAATATGCTAGTTTTAAGTCTAAGGCAGCTGAGTCAAGTGACGAATCTCTCAAGGTGGATTCTAGGTTGGAAGCAATTGTGGAGAGAATGTTGGATAAGTATGTAAACCTTAATCATTCTTATGGTCAGTCTGGTATTAAAATTTACCTTGTTTCTTATGGTTTCCTCACTTTTTGTTGCCTTTTCCTCATTTAGGTGCATTGTGGATGGAAAATACCAACAAGCGATGGGAACTGCCATTGAATGCAGGAGATTGGATAAACTAGAGGAAGCAATCACAAGGAGTGACAACGTTCTAGGAACTCTATCATATTGCATTTATGTTTCTCATTCCTTTGTGAATCTAAGAGAATACAGGCAGGAGGTCAGGACATTAGAGATTTACTTCTTGTATTTAAGGACATATAGGAAGTATTTCTTTATCTTTTACAACTCTTCAAATTTGGCAATGGTATGACCATGCAGCTGCTTTATGAAAACTGTGGGTTAGAAATTTAAGATGAAGTAATAATTATATATCCGTAATACATTGTTGTTAAATAGCTGCCGTGGCATAAAGCAGTTGCAGATTTCCAGAAAACAGCCATTTAAATCCTATGGTATTGCTAGAGCTAAAATGGCAGAGGTGGATACTCTTGTTGAGCCTGAGGGGTATTTTGGAGTTTCAAGTAACTCTTATGATTTGAAAAATTTCAAAGAAACAGAGTGAGCGTGACAGAGAGTTAAACCAGCAAATAGAGAAAAGTCACCAGAGACAGCGAGAGGCCACAAGAGACCTGGAGAAGTAAATGCTGGCTGTATCCTAGGTCCTTGAACCATTTTTGATTTCTAGGTTTAGTGGTTTTGGTAGAAGAGACTAGGTTGTTATGTGCAGTCTATGCTACAATTTGGTGTAGGTGCATTTGGTTGGAGCATGCATGTAGAGGTTTCTTTGCTCAGCGGCTGATTTGGTATAATATTAGGAGATTTGGCTTCTGTTTGGTGTTTATGATGTGGCCTTTTTAAGGGGATTTCCCAAATAGATATGCAGAGGGATTGAGCGGCTTTGCTCTAGTGATGTTTCTTTTTCTTTGTTGTTTTATTTTTCCAATGGAAGATCTCTTATCCTCCAAATTCCTTGTGATTTTCCTCTGCTTGTTGTAATGAATTCCTTCTTCTATATAAAACTGTGGAGATGTTCTTGGTGTTCAGTTTGTGTCTGTTTTGCTTTTTACATAGAAGTTTATTCTTCATGCATTTTGCATAGTGTTTTGTTTAGTTGTGGAGCTTGAATTTTCTTCGATAATACTTTATAGTTATATGGTTAGGAAGCATGACATGCTTGAGGTACTTGCACGTACAGTGTAGGAATCAATGAAATTTTTTCTGGCAACTTGTTGGCATGTGGCATGACTTGTAATTTATAAATGTCAAAAAGACTTTTTCAACTATGATATTTTATTTTCTTGGATTGATCATTGGTCTTTCCATCCAGGTTCTCTGTCTCCTTGTTAAAGTATTTCAAAAGCTGCCTTCGCCAGATTATATGAGCATTTGTCAGTGTCTTATGTTCTTGGATGAGCCAGATGGTGTTGCAAGCATCTTAGAAAAGCTTTTACGTTCCGAAGACAAGGATGATGCTCTTTTGGCATTTCAAATAGCATTTGATTTGGTGGAGAATGAGCACCAAGCTTTTCTTCTAAATGTTAGAGATCGCCTATCGTTACCAAAATCCCAACCTGCAGAATCTGCGCAGCCAAAACAAAGTGACCCAAGTTCTGCTCCAGATGCTAACATTGGTGGACCTGATGATGTTCAAATGACAGATGGCGATTCTGCAACTATTGTCAATGTTCATGTTGATCCAAGTGAAATAGTGTATGCTGAGAGGTTAAACAAAATAAAGGGAATTTTGTCTGGGGAAACTTCAATACAGTTGACTCTGCAGTTCCTATACAGTCATAACAAGTGAGGCAATTTCTTTAGTCATGTTTTGTTACTTCATCATTTCCTTGTTGACTTAGTCTCCTTGAGGTATTATCTTGGTTCTTATACTGCTTGGATGTAATTTGCATGCAGATCTGACCTCCTTATTCTAAAGACAATAAAGCAGTCTGTGGAGATGAGAAATAGTGTCTGCCACAGTGCTACAATATATGCTAATGCAATAATGCATGCTGGAACAACTGTGGATACTTTCCTAAGGGAAAATCTGGTCAGTTGTAATAATTGTTTAGTCGTGTCCTTTATGTAATATTTTACTTTTTGGTCACCCTTAGTTTTTAATTGCTTAAAATTCTTAAAAGGTTTTGTTCCATTGGAAATTCTAGGATTGGTTGAGCAGAGCGACTAATTGGGCCAAATTTAGTGCAACAGCTGGTCTTGGTGTTATCCATAGAGGCCATTTGCAGCAGGGAAGGTCACTGATGGCACCTTACTTGCCTCAGGGTGGTACAGGTGGTGGTGGTAGTCCATTCTCAGAAGGTGGTGCTCTCTATGCCCTTGGTCTTATTCATGCTAACCATGGAGAGGGCATCAAACAATTTATTCGGGATAGCCTGCGCAGTACTACTGTTGAGGTGCTCATAAATAATGATAGTGCTCTTTCTTATAAAAGATTTAGTTGAATGTTATATTTACTGCAGGGTTTATGGTGCAGGTTATTCAACATGGTGCATGTTTAGGCCTTGGATTGGCAGCACTAGGAACTGCTGATGAGGATATTTATGAAGAAATGAAGAATGTTCTCTACACTGATAGTGCTGTTGCTGGTGAAGCTGCTGGTGTCAGTATGGGCTTACTCATGGTTGGAACAGCTAGTGATAAGGCAAATGAGATGCTCACTTATGCACATGAGACACAGCATGAAAAAATAATTAGGTGAATGTGTTTCACTTGTCAGTTTGTTAAACCATCATTTCTCTTTGGCTACATACTTACGAGTTTGTTTAACATTCCAGGGGGTTGGCATTGGGAATAGCTCTTACGGTTTATGGAAGAGAAGAAGAAGCAGACGCTTTGATTGAGCAGATGACTAGGGATCAGGATCCAATATTGCGTTATGGTGGCATGTATGCATTGGCCTTGGCTTATAGTGGAACAGCTAACAATAAGGCCATTCGCCAGTTACTACACTTTGCCGTGTCTGATGTGAGTGATGATGTCAGGAGGACTGCAGTTCTTGCATTAGGTTTTGTATTGTACTCTGATCCAGAGCAGGTTAGTACTGCCTTTTGCTTTTTTATTTTCCTTGTTGTTTGAATATTTTCTTCCTGTCTTTGCAAATCACATTCATGTTTTTTTTTTCCTTGGTGATTTTGTTGAAACGCTTGCAGACCCCACGTATTGTTTCCCTCCTATCAGAGTCTTATAATCCACATGTACGATATGGAGCAGCTCTTGCTGTGGGTATTTCCTGTGCTGGTACTGGTCTGAGTGAGGCTATATCTTTGCTGGAGCCTTTGACATCAGACGTTGTTGATTTTGTTCGTCAAGGTGCCCTCATTGCAATGTCAATGGTGATGGTTCAGATCAGTGAAGCTAGTGATGCACGTGTTGGAACGTTTAGGTAATGTGTTCCTATGTTTTTGACATTGAGGAAATATATATTTTATTTTCTGACGGTCTCTTATTCTAGGCGACAACTGGAGAAAATAATTTTGGACAAGCACGAGGATACCATGAGCAAGATGGGAGCAATTTTAGCATCTGGAATCCTCGATGCTGGTGGAAGAAATGTGACCATAAGACTACTTTCTAAGACAAAACATGATAAAATTACAGCAGTGGTTGGTCTTGCAGTTTTCAGCCAGTTTTGGTATTGGTACCCTCTGATATATTTTATAAGCTTGTCATTTTCACCCACAG
>JAVKPL010006076.1:0-25605 GCA_032173675.1 Gastrolobium villosum | reverse complement strand
AACAATTTTTCACAAAACACAAGTAATATGCATACAAGCACACAAACACACCATGTCATAAACACATAATCCAACCACAACCTTCCTCTAGGTGTGGTGGAGCTCACTAGGGATTAAACCCAAGTTCCAAGAGTTTACCTTAACACTTAGCAATACCGTTCCAAACGTATGCTCCAATCAACTTTCCACAATTCCAACCGTGTGAGGCACCCTACAACAGTCATCAAATCCCAATTACACAAAAACTCATTTTTCATCAAAATTCCTCAAAATTCTCTAAGTTAAAAACCTAGATTTTTCACCAAAATTTAACATAGCATTTCTAGCTTACAAACATGATTCTAAGGCCTTTTCATCTAATAGCATTTTTCCATTCGGGCTCTCTATCATCACACATCTAAAATCAAAGGTTTGAACACATATTCATAGATCTAAGAACTCAACTATCAAAAGACCACAAATATACTTACAATGGGTAGTATGATCCCCACCAAGGCTTCACTAAACCATTTGAAACTCAAAACTCCAAGAAATCTCAAAAACCTCCAATGGGTCGGATCTGTTTTTGCTCAAAACGCAGCCAAAGAGATGGATTCAAGGCTTCTAGATGCTACCAATGGCTTTGGAAGGTTGTTTACGATAGATTTCAACACCAAAATCAAGCGATTCGGTGGAGAAACGAAGAAATGGGAAGAAAATGGAGAAATGGTGAAAATGGCTTCCTTTTTCCTGCAGAGAGCGCACGAGAGAGATGAGAGGAAAAGAGAGAAAGAAGGAAAGAAAAGGAGGTGGGGCCAAGTGACTTCGGTCACACGGGTCCCACACGCGATCTAACTTTAACTCCGATAAAATTTCCGATCACAAATCCTTAATCTACATATTTTTCCGGTCCATGACATATTTTTCTTTCTAAAATGTATAAATATGACATCATGTAATATGCAAGCAATACAATATCACCATCCAACTGGAGACAACCCAAGAACGTCCACACATGGACTCATGTTCAAGGACTCCATCATATAACTCCCGAGACAATCCTGGCGCCTCTCCCATGGTTGAGAAGACTCCATGGCAAAACCCAACCGGAACTCCTCATGAGCCCTATCCGGCGGATGTCCCCCGCTTGGATCATCCTGATGTCGCTCCCAGAGTCAACACCATGGCATCTCCAACTGGCATTCTCCCTAAGGACGAACCCAGTGGATGTCCAAACCAACACACGTCAACTGGCCAGTGACCAAACAATTTTTACAAAATCCAAGCAATATGCATACAAGCACACAATCACACCATGTCATAACCACATAATCCAACCACTACCTTCCACTAGGTGTGGTGGAGCACACTAGGGATAAAACCCAAGTTCCAAGAGTTTACCTCAATACGAGCAAACCGTTCCAAACGTAAGCTCCAAATCAACTTTTCACAATTCCGTCCGTGTGAGGCACCCTACAACAATCATTAAATCCAAATTACACCAAAACTCATTTCTCATGAAAATCCCTCAAATTTTCCTAAGTTAAAACCTATCTTTTTCACCAAAAATTATCATAGCATTTCTAGCTTACAAGCATGATTCTAAGGCATTTTCATCTAATAGCATTTTTCCATTTGGGCTCTCTATCATCACACATCTAAAATTAAAGCTTAGAACATAAATTTCTAGATCTATGAAATCAACCACAAAATTACCACAAATATACTCACAATGTGTTGTATGATCACCACCAAGGCTTCACTAAACCATAAGAAAACCACAAGCTCCAAAAACTCCAAGAACACCCAAGGGTTCGAATCTGTTTTGGCCAGAAAACGAGGCAAGGAGGTGGATTCAAGGCTTCTAAGTGTTACCAATGGATCTAGAAGGTTGTTTACAATAGATTTCAACACCAAAATCAAGCGATTCGGTGAAGAAATGAAGAAATGGTGAAATGGTGAAGAAATGGGGTTTTGGTTCCTTTTGTGCAGGGGGGCGCGCGAGAATGGAGAAGAAAAGAAGGAAAGAAAGAAGAAAAAGAGGGTGAGGGCCAAGTGACTTCGGTCACACGGGTCCCACACGCGATCTAACTTTAACCCCGATAAAATTTCCGATCATAAATTCTTAATCTACATACCTATTGATAAAAATTTCACACCTATTGGTACACTCACACCACAGTATTTAACACTTAAAATTCACTATTCATCAATTTTTTCCCAAATTTGCCTATTCACTCAATTTTTCGCCCTGATTCCATTTCCAGTATTACTTTTGTCATATGAAATCTCTAACTCAGTATTTAAGCCTCAGAACACACGGTTGGCAAATTACAATTTTGCCCTTTTTGCCCATATTGGCCATAATTCTTGGATTTTCACTAATCCATCAACTTTCATTTCACATTATAATATTAAAATACACATTTAAATATATGAGGTGTTATAGAATAGAACAGGTATCTCTTGAGTATCGGTGATGAGATCACGATCATGAGGATTCAAGGATATTGCATGTCTATTCCTAATTATTTGTTCCTAGTCTAGAGACACTGAGTTTGGGGATCAGTGATCTCGAGTAAAGACTAGTACGACTTATCTACTTGTATATGGATACAAGGTAAAGACCTCATGAGCTGCAGATATGGAGATATCTTAGCTAAAGTCGTGGGTGGACCTATAAGAGTATAGCTCGCACTGAACAGACCCAAAAAGAGACTCTATGAGGAAATCTCACAGATAGTGTCATTAGAGTAATCTCTTTATGTTTGGGTGTGTCTTTCCTTAGACCAGAAGTTATTACCTAGACTGTATTCTTGAAGGCATGTTTTGATTGTATACCTCGTCTGCCTGAAACATGGAGACTCATAGGTATACTGTTGGGCGTGTCCTTAAAGGGCACAAGGGCTAGGGTAATAAGCTGAAGGAATTCGTCAAATCTCTGTGAGAGATTAGGTTATCTGTAAACCGGAGAAATCAGGATGACATTTACAGGGACTCGGGAATCTATGCATAGTAAAAGAGATCATGAGATGATCTGCCTTTAGAGTCAATAAATTGAAGATTCCCTATTTCGAATAAAGCTTACCCTAAACCGCAGGGGTTGATACATTTCCTTACCCTAGGTTAATGGGAAGATAACCGAGACGAAGGGAAATACATACAGTAACCAAATATGTGCAATAGGTTGATCAAGTCATTAATCTGACTAGTTCTGGGGCAACAAAGCATTGCTAGTGCTCTGTGTTGTCATTAATTGGGTTGTGGGCTTGTTGGGCCCAAGCCCAGTTATGTCAGAAGCTAAGTTGGACCTAATGGGTCACACACTAACACCTTGTAGTCATGATGGACTAGCTTTAAAGGTATTGGGCCTAATAATGTTATTAGCCCAAGAAGCTGTTTGGAAGCCCACCTAAATGGGTGGGTGGTGCATGGAGTTTAGTAATGGGCTTGGATAGTCCAAGCCATTACTAATTAATTTAATTAGTTAAATTAATAATCAAATATTTGAATTTCGAATATTGAATTTGAAATTTGAATTTTGAAATTTGAATTTAGAATTTGAATTTCGAAATTCGAATTTTGAATTTGAAATTTGAAATTTGAAATTTGAATTTTGAAATTTGAATTTGAATTTGAATTTTGAAATTCGAATTTTGAATTTGAAATTTGAAATTTTGAATTTTGAATTTGAATGTTTGAACGTTTGAATTCAAGTGTTTGAATTCGAATTTGAATTGGTTTTGAAAAGTTGTTTCATAACAAAAGGATAAGACAGGATCTTATTGGAGCATATTCCTTGGATGAAGAAGCATCTTTGGAGGCTCTCCCTAGGCTGTTTGGTGCGCCACTTTTAGGTGATAAGAGTGTTATCTTATCACTTAAAACAAACCTCCATTCAGATTTGGTGGTTGAGGGAATCAGTGGGTGAGTTGATTCAAATTTTGAATGCAACTACTCAATGTATTTGGACCCTTTCTAGGGCTGAATTATGCGCATGAGAACTATATACTATATGATAGTTTATGAATTTAAGTTTAAATTAATTTGAATTTAAATTCATGTGGATAAGATTGGAGGTTGTTGGCAAAGTTAGTTTTGCAACAGCTTCACCTTATCACACTGTTTCATGCGCAACTTTCAAAGAAATTTGAAAGTTTGTTTTCATTTTGAATGATTGGATTCCCTCCTCCTCTCCAAAGGGTGCGCATAAATATGACATGTTCCTCACCTTAGGTTTCATTGAAAACCAAGCCAACTCTCCTCCATCTATGCACCATTCTGTAGGGTAGCTCAATACACCTTTCCAAACAGGATACCTAGCCTCCACCTTCACCACTTGTGCGCATAGCAAGCCTCATTGTGGTGTTCATCTGGTGGCTTTCAAGAAAGAGTTCTTGCATCATAGACGAACGGTGGTGTGGATCACCATTAGAGGGTTTGAACCCTTCAAGCCTGACATCTCATCTCCCTGACTGATCAGGCCAAAACAAGGTAACATCATGCTGTCTTAAAGCATGAATCTATGAGTGCATGTATGTTCCGCAGTAAAATTTTTGTTTTACACCTTACATGCATCGGCCTTCAAAGGCCAGTTTACTTTCAGTTAACTACTAGAATTATTATCTGTGATAATTATAATAATGGATTAATTAATAATTTTAATAATTTAATATTTGAGGTTATTGAATTCGAGGATACGGATCTCCTCCTAGTATATTATCATAGAAATATTTTAACCTTGAATCATGTATATCATTATAAAATACCAAACAATATGAAATCAAAATTGGGATTATGTGCACCTTATTGGATCATCACAAAGCCAAAAGAAAGAAGGGACTACATGCCATATCTCCTCTCTATCACCTATTTCGATAAAGGCAGCCTCAGCGATGGGAGCTTGATGGCTTATGGAGTTTAACTCCAGTATAAATAGGCTAGAGAGAGGACCTAGCTCATAACCCAGAGAAGAGTCTGTGCCCATGGGTTATTGAATGTGAGGATACGGATCTCCTCCTAATATATTATCATAGAAAAATTTTAACCTTGAATCATGTATATCATTATAAAATACCAAACAATATGAAATCAAAATTGGGATTATACGCACCTTATTGGATCATCACAAAGCCAAAAGAAAGAAGGGACTACATGCCAGATCTTCCTCTCTATCACCTATTTCGATAAAGGCAGCCTCAGCGATGGGAGCTTGATGGCTTTTGGAGTTTAACTCCAGTATAAATAGGCTAGAGAGAGGACCTAGCTAATAACCCAGAGAAGAGTTTGTGCCCATCTGTGCCCATGGGTCCACCCATCATGGAAAACCAGGGTCACACTAAAGCCTATTGCTGCCCAACTAGGCCCAATAACATCGGATGCCAGAAGCCCAATCAAATGTGATCGCAATGGGCTTAGTTACAATATTTATATTGGAATATCCATTAACCCAATTAATATTAAAATACAAAACTAATTAATTAATATTGCCCATAAAATAAAATTTCTAACATTCTACCAGTTGGTCTATATTAATTAATATAATATTATTTTGAAAATCATTTTAATATTATTTTGACAGTATAGTAGAAGGGTTTTATGTTTATTATGTTGTAGGAAAAGTGATTGTGTAATGTTATAGAGATTCGTTTTGCGCGCCATATTTTTTTCTTTTTTTTGTTTTAAAATGTGTGGACCCCACAAAATGTTGTGTGTGCAGGAATGTAGATGTCAAAACAGCCCCCAGCCGGCGGGCTGGGCCCTATAGCCCCAAGTTTTAGCCCCTTTTTTTCAGCCCACATATGAGAGGGTTATTTTTGACCCTAGCCCCATTAACCCTCATTTATTTTGGGTTAGGGTGGGGTTAACCGCGGGCGAGCCCACTCTATTTTTTTTCTAAACCCTGAAACCCCAATTTCTCATTTCTCTCTCTGGTTTTCTTCTTCTTCACCCGTTCTTCTTCTTCGCAGTTGATACACTTCCTCAAGTAGTTTCTTCTTCGTCATTAAGGCTTCCCTATCTTCAATTTTCTTCTTCATCTTCTTCTTCATTGTCTTCGTTGTCACTTGCAGCACGGTTGAACCATAAGGGTCTGAAGAGGATGGGGATCAGAACCAGTGTTGTAGCCATGCTAGAGTCCCCCAAGAGCACTGTGCTTGACGCTTGTTACTGGAGCTGGTGGTCGCACATGTGCAAACTTTCTGTTCTATGCTTTGATGGGTTTTCCTCAAATTCTTTGTTTTCTTGCTATGGAAAATGACATTTCAGGTTTAGCTTCTTCTTTTAAATTGAGGTTTTAATTGAGGTTCAGTGATTTTTAGGTTGTTGGAATTTATAAATTTAGTGGTTGTGAATATGGGTTTTGATGATCTGGATGCATTGATATTTCTGACGCAGGGTTAATGTTTCTAAATTTACTTTAAGTGAAAAATTCTGATATTTTTTGTGGGTTCTGTTAGTACTGCAAATGTAATAGGATTTGTTTACAATGTGGCTTTCTAAGACAAACTGAAGTTGTCCAAACAAAAGAACACTGTCTATGTGGAGTAAGGGATAATGATACAGCATGATATATAGCTTTTGTACATATGTATGCAATTTAATTATCTCAAGTTCTCAACCATTTTTTGAGTAAGGATAACGATACAACATGATATATAGCTTTTGAATATATGTATGCAATTTAATTATCTCAACCATTTTATGAGTGAGGATAATGATACAGCATGATATATAGCTTTTGTATATATGTATGCAATTTAATTATCTCAACCATTTTTTGAGTGAGGATAATGATACAACATGATCACTTGCAATTTAATTCATGGTGGAGAACATGCCAGGACCTTCTTTGAGTGAGGAAGATGAGATTGAGGGTAAGAATGAGAATGAGAAAGGTGAAGGTGATAATGTTGACGGTGATGGAGGTCATGAGGTGGAGGAGCCTAAAACACTTGAGAAAGTTCTGGAAAATGTGCAAGAGCTAGATGAGATAATGGAGGCAAAGCATATTGAACATTCAAAGAAAGCACCTGTTGAGTTTAGAAGAGCAATTAAGGTTGTTCCAAGTGTTACTCTGATGCAGATTCTCACTTTCCTTGATGATCATTTTTTGAAGACTTCAGAGAGTGCACAAGAAGTTACCAAGACGGTTGAGGCCACTAGGTTGCATTATCATTCCAATTTCGCTGATAATCGGGGTAATTAATTCCTTGTGTTGTGTTGTGTGTGGTGTGTATCATTTTAGTTGATATTGTAGCTGCTGTTGAAGTTTAACCTCTTTAATTGCTTGTTGGACATAAATGGTTGAGCTAATTTGGACTATATGTATGCAATTTAAATATCATTTTTTTCCCTGTATTTGTATGCAATTTTGGACTACATTTGTTGGAGGGTTATATAGCTTTTGGCCTTTTGCAGGGGGAAAATCCTTGAGGTTTTAAAAAACTGGCCTAAGTGGAGTATTCAAGTTATTGTTGTAACTGATGGGGAGCGGATTTTGGGACTTGGGGATGTTGGATGACGGGTATTTTTGTAGGGGAATCAAACTCCTTAATTTACATTTTACTATGAAAATACTGACATGGTACTAAAAGTATATGACCAAGCCTTTTCAATTTCTGTTTGATAATCTATGACTAATGAACTGTAACAACCCGTTGTACACCGGTATTGTTAACATTAATTATGATATTAAGCGCAGTTACAATCACAGTAATTCATTTATAAAAGTGCGAATAAACTTTTTGCGATTATTAAGCGAACAGTTAAAGTATAAAAAGCGTAATAATTAAAAGTTGTGATCGTAACTGAAACACTAGCGGAAGACTTACTTAAACTATTTATACACTTTACTTTACTATATATAAGATACTAAGTGTAACGCCCTCCCTTGTATGCATCCAAGAGAGTCGTTTGCTAAGCGGAATTAGAGTCGTTAACGTCACATGAGCCAACAAAGATTTTCATAGCAATATAAAAATCCGTATGAAGTTTCAATAATTCTTATAACTTCTGCTTGGACGATAAAAATGTTTCAAGTGATTTAGAAAGAACACGTTGAGGGCTTCGCGTGCATATAAAATAATAGTAAATCGGAGTTCGTTTGCTCATAAAAACACCACCCGTAAGGCGCACTGTAAAAATTTCAGCACATCAGTCATTCAAAAATTCCTTTCACAAAGGTTTTCCAAAATAGCCGTTGTTCATAAAAGTTCAAGGTAAATTAGAGATGATAAAGTCTACAGTCATCCAAAAGTACCAAAACATTAATCATTACAGTCATCCAATCAATCAAACAGCAACAGTACACGTCCATTCATCAGCAAGCAACAGCAAATATCATGTCTTCAAATGCTTTTACGTCCTCCTGCCATTTTGGAAAATAGCAGCCCCAAAGGGGTGAGAATAATCCCAGTAGTGTGGCAACAAAACCAGTAATATAACAGTATTAACTAGGCACAAAATCATAAACAGTCACTTCAACATATCCTTGTTCCTTTTCCTTTTTCCTTTTCATCATATTCATATATATAGCGCATATAACGCCTTTCCTTTGCGCTTTTAGCACCGTCGTGCGCGCACTTCACAGTGGAATCAAATATACCTTGGCACCTGAGCTCCATGTGGATTCCAACTGTGGGCCTATGCGGACTGATGCCAAGTGTCCCATACCCCGGTACCTTGGGGATGCCTATATGATGCTTGCTCAAACACATGGTCCTGTACATAACTATTCTAAAAAGCAAGACCTATATGCTCTTGGTACATGCATGCCATGCTATGCTTTCACACACAAAACGTACAAAAATGCGGTATGATGTAAGGTGCATGCTTATATACCTTTCATATAGCCATCACGGCACATATACTTTTCATATGCGTTATGCTGCCTCATAACGTCTTTACCTCATAATCATATAGCCATCACGGCACATTATTGGCAGTTTCCTTTCATCATAAGGAACATAATACTTTTACAGAATATGGAGCATCATGTCACAACTTTATACCAGTAGTCAATAGTCACATTAGGTAATATCGCCTGACACTTACCTTGTGTGTCTTAAACAATACCAAACAGCAGCGAAGTATCTCACTTCTTAGGCGCACCTAAATCAATTACAACCAATCATTTACAGTGGCAATTTACAGCAGAAACAGTGAGCATACAGCAGCATTTTACAGTGGAAAATAGTGAGCATACAGCAGTGTTTTAAAGCAGAAAAATAGTGAGCATACAGCAGCGTCTTACAGCAGAAAACAGTGAGTTGTTACTTAAAACAGTGAGCAGAAATCATTGACGTTTTCCTTAAAAACAGTGGACAAAAACGGTGACGTTTTACTTAAAAACAGTGGACAGAAACAGTGACGTTTTACAGCAGAAAAACAGTAGCACCTTACAGCAGAAACAGTGACCATTTTAAAACAGAAACAGTGACATTTTGGACCTTAAACAGTGGCAGAACAGTGACATCAAACAGTGGCAGAAACAGTGGCATTTGAACGTTAAAACAGTGACATAATCAATGGCATTTGAACATCAAAACAGTGGCATAAGTAGTGTTATTTGTGCATCAAAACAGTGGCATGAATGGTTGCATTTGAACATGAAACAGTGACATAGGTAGAGGTATTTGCACATCAAAACAGTGGCATAAAGAGGGATTTTTGAACATTAAGACAGTGGCATAAATGATGATTAAAACAGTGGCATAAATCATGATTTTTGGACATTAAAACAGTGGCATAAATAGTGGTGTTTGACATCAATATGGTGGTTATTTTATGCAGAAACAGTGGCTCATTAAGTACTAAAACAGTGAGTATTTTTGGTGCAAAATAGTGACATGTGTGGCATTAAAACAGTGAGCATTTTATGCAGAAACAGTGGCATCAAAATGGTGATCTTGTGAAACCGAAACAGTGACATTCTTAGCCTCAAAACAGTGGCACATTCATACTTAAACAGTGGCATATTTCTCCTCAAAACAGTGGCACATTCAT
Source organism: Gastrolobium villosum (assembly GCA_032173675.1). Classification (NCBI taxonomy): domain Eukaryota; kingdom Viridiplantae; phylum Streptophyta; class Magnoliopsida; order Fabales; family Fabaceae; genus Gastrolobium; species Gastrolobium villosum. The sequence goes on along the minus strand of JAVKPL010006076.1, from coordinate 15,621 downwards.
ACATAAACAGTGGCATAAACTTAAGCATAACCATGAGACTTTCATTCTATAACTTATGCATACAAATCATTATCAAATAGCTCATTATACTTCCACCATGCTCATTCTTGAATTCAAAACAAAACAGAACCAAGGAGACCTTCAAGCACACACATGGTTACACAATGAAAGAGGTCTAAGTTCTAGGCTTACCTCTTGTAGCACACACTTCTTGCTCACACACCACCTTCTAGTTCTACCAACAACAAGTCCACACTTCCTAGGAGATGATCTATGCGCATAAATGGTGAGGAGAAACAATCTTGGACAGCTTCCAAGGGTGAGGAACAAAGCTGGACAGTGAGGGAAAGTGAGGAGAAAAAACTTACACTTGCTTGGGGGTATAGGCCAGTGACCAAACAATTTTCACAAAATCCAAGCAATATGCATACAAGCACACAATCACACAATGCTATAACCACATAATCCAACCACAACCATCCACTAGGTGTGGTGGAGCACACAAGGGCTAAACCCCAGTTCCAAAGGTTACCTCAACATACGTTCAAGCTCTTTTAATCCACAACATCGATCCATTTCCAATCAAACATTAAATCTCAAATACTCATTCATTTTACTTCAATCTCTTTTATAGCTCAAATTACCCATTATATCATGAATCACACATTATTTCTTCTCATTCCACTATATCACACTATACCATCATCCGTTTAAACATCATTTTATATCATACAATCCCAACTACACCATTTTTACATCATTTTTCCTCACTTTTCATCATAATTCGGATTCTTCAAAAAGGTATGCCCCAAGGCTTTTCAATTCATTTTAACCCTCATACTTATCATGTAATCATATTATCAACCTATACCAATGGTCCATCATTCAATTATCCAATTACACCATATACCAATTTTCATGAAATCTTCACAATTTTTCCTAAGTTAAAATCCAACTTTTTCCCCAAAATTTATCATAGCATTTCTAGCTTTCATGCATCATTCTAACGCATTTTCATCTAATAGCATTTTTCCATTTGAGCTCTCTATCATCACACATCTAAAATCAAAGATTCAAAGCATAATTTCTAGATCTACAAAACCAACAACAAAAGTACCACAAATGTACTCACCATCTAGTGTAGGAACACCACCAAGGCTCCATCAATCCAAAAGAGATCCAAAAACTCCAAAAACTCCAAGAACATCTAAGGGGTCGGATCTGAGTTTGTCCATTTTCGCCCCAAGGAGGTGGTTTCATGGCTTCTAAGTGTTACCAATGGATCTAGAAGGTTGTTTACAATAGATTTCAACACCAAAATCAAGTGATTTGGTGAAGAATAGAGAAAATGGTGAAAAGGAGAAGAAATGAGGTTTTTGCTCTCACTTGCAGGGGAAGGGCGCGCATGAAGGAGGAAAAGAGGAGGAAAGAAAGAAGAAAAAGGGGTGGGGGCCAAGTGACTTCGGTCACACGGGTCCCACACGCGATCTAACTTTAACTCCGATAAAAATTATGATCACAATTTCTTAATCTACATATTTTTCCAGTCCATGTCATATTTTTCTTTCCTCAAAATACTCATAAAAATTTCACACTTATCGGTACACTCGTACCGCAGTATTTAACACTTAAAAATCACTATTCATCAATTTTTCCCAAATTTGCCTATTCACTCAATTTTCCGTCCTGATTCCATTTCCAGCATTATTTTTGTCATATTAAATCTCTACTCCATTTTTGATGCCTCGGTTTACGTTCTTGGCAAATTACCATTTTGCCCTTTTTGCACATTTTGGCCATAATTCTCTGATTTTCGCTAATCCTTCCCTCTTAAACCCATATTTTATCACATAAATTCACATTTAATTTTCCGAGGTGTTATAGTGGTCGCACATGAGCAAACTTTCTGTTCTATGCTTTGATGGGTTTTCCTCAAATTCTTTGTTTTCTTGCTATGGAAAGAGAAAGAGATAGAGAATTTGGACTAGAAAATGACATTTCAGGTTTAGCTTATTCTTTTTAATTGAGGTTTTAATTGAGGTTCAGTGATTTGTAGGTTGTTGGAATTTATAAATTTAGTGGTTGTGAATATGGGTTTTGATAATCTAGATGCAATGTGTAACGCCTCACTTGTATGCATCCAAGAGAGTCGTTTGCTAAGCGGAATTAGAGTCGTTACGTCACACGAGTTAACAAAGCAGTATACAAATCCGAATAAAAAAAATTCCAGCACTTAAATTCTTTTCACAAAGGTTTTCCAAAATATCCACTGTTCATAAAAGTTCAAGATATAATAAAGATGATAAAGTCTACAGTCATCCAAGAGTGCCAAAACATTAATCATTACAGTCATCCAATCAAACAAACAGCAACAGTACACGTCCATTCATCAGCAAGCACAGCAAATATCATGACTTCAAATGCTTTTACGTCCTCCTGCCATTTTGGAAAAATAGCAGCCCCGAAGGGGTGAGAATAATCCCAGTAGTGTGGCAACAAAACCAGTAATATAACAGTATTAACTAGGCACAAAATTATAAACAGTCACTTCAACATATCCTTGTTCCTTTTCCTTTTTCCTTTTCATCATATTCATATATACTGCGTATATAACGCCTTTCCTTTGCGCTTTTAGCACCGTCGTGCGCGCACTTCACAGTGGAATCAAATATACCCTTGGCACCTGAGCTCCATATGGATTCCAACTGTGGGCCTATGCGGACTGATGCCAAGTGTCCCATACCCCGGTACCTTGGGGATGCCTATATGATGCTTGCTCAAACACATGATCCTGTACATAACTATTCTACACAAGGCCTATATGATCTTGATACATGTATGTCATGCTATGCTTTCACACACAAGGCGTAAAAATGCGGTATGATGTAAGATGCATGCTTATATACCTTTCATATGTGTTATGCTGCCACATAACGTCTTTACCTCATAGTCATATAGCCATCACGGCACATTTTTGGCAGTTTCCTTTCATCATAATGGAACATAATATTTTTACGGCATATGGAGCATCATGTCACAATTTTATACCAGTAGTTAATAGTCACATTAGGCAATATCGCCTGACACTTACCCTTGCGTGCCTTAAATATTACCAAACAGCAGCGAAGTATCTCACTTCTTAAGCGCACCTAGATCAATTACAACTAATCATTTACAATGGCTATTTACAGCAGAAACAGAGAGCATACAGCAGTGTTTACAGCAGCAAAACAGTGAGCATACAGCAGTGTTTATAGCAGCAAACAGCGAGCATACAGCAGTGTTTACAGCAGCAAAACAGTGAACATACAGCAGTGTTTACAGCAGCAAAACAGTGAGCATACAGCAGTGTTTACAGCAGCAAAATAGTGAGCATACAGCAGTGTTTACAGTGAACGTTTTAAAATAGAAACAGTGGCACTTTGGACTTCAAAATAGTGGCAGAACAGTGGTATTAACAGTGGCAGAAACAGTGGCATGAATGGTACATTTTTTGAGCATTAAAACAGTAGCATAAATCATGGTTTTTGGACATTGAAACAGTGGCATATTATGGGCTAAAACAGTGGCATTTGATGCATAAAAACAGTGGCATTTTATGCATATAAACAGTGGCATATGATGACTAAAACAGTGGCATATTATGCATAAAAACAGTGGCATATGATGACTAAAACAGTGGCCTTTTATGCATAAAAACAGTGGCATATAATGTGCAGAAACAGTGGCATATATGTGCAGAAACAGTGGCATATAATGTGCAGAAACAGTGGCATATATGTGCAGAAATAGTGGCATATATGTGCAGAAACAGTGGCATATAATGTGCAGAAACAGTGGCATATATGTGCAGAAACAGTGGCATATAATGTGCAGAAACAGTGGCATATATGTGCAGAAACAGTGGCATATTAGGGTGATTTTGAGGAACCGAAACAGTGGGCATTTCACCTTCAAAACAGTGGCACATTCAAAGGGAAACAGCGGCACATTTCTCTTCAAAACAGAGGCATAATCACACAAAACAGTGACATATAATCTTAAGCATGACCATGAGACTTTTATGCATACAACCATCATGAGATAGCTCCACCATTTTAATTTTATCATGCTCATACTTGAATCCAAAACCACACATAATCAAGGAGACATTTAAGCACACATACATGGTTACAATGAAAGTGTTTCTAAGTTCAAGGCCTACCTCTTGTAGCACACACTTCACCACACCCTTACTAGCTCTTCTTCACAACAAGTCCACACTTCCTAAGGTGATCTATGCGCAACAAGGTGAGGATGAACACACTAGGACAGCTTCAAGGTTGAGGAACAAGGCTTGCACTAGATTGGTGTAAGGTCACGGTTGAGGTGAGGGAAGGAGGGAGTTGGCTTGGTCTTTCTTCCTCCTAAGGTTCTTGCAATGTTCAGCTAGAGTGTGTGGGAGAGGGGAGAGGAGTTGGCTGCACAAGTGAATGGGGGCAGCCCCCTCTTGTGCGCATAAATAAGGGGAGAAGGGAGGAGGTTGCAATGATTTAACATCATGAAAAATTCTGATTACTTGAGGGGATGGGGCTGCATACAAGGGTTGAACAAGCAAAGGGTTTGCTTCTAGATTACTCTATGCACATGCAAGGAAGTGAGGGAGATAAGTTCAGATTTAAAAGCTGTCCTAAGTCAGAATTTTTCTCTGCACAACAGCCATGACTTGCGCACCTAGAGGAGTGGAAAGGAAGTGTCATTTGTGGCAGCCTAGACTCTGATTTGGAGCTGCATAAAATGATGAAGATGCAGCCCCAAGACCCTACTATGATGCATGTGGAAGCAAGGGCAGGTTTGACTCATGATGGGCTGCAAAAAGCTTGCAAAAATCTGCACATGGCAGCCTCATGATGGGAGGTGTAAGGGGTTTCTCTAGGTCAACACTCAAGTTAGATTTGTGCATAAAAAAAATCTGCACCAAGACCCTCTACATGTGCGCCTAGGAGGAGAAGAATGCAGCCTAAAATCATGCTCAAAGGTACATGTGTCTTCCATGCAATTAAATTAAAATTAAGTTATGCATAAGCAAGGTGAGGTGGCGGTTTAACAAGGGAAAATGGCAGATTTCAAGGTCCTTAATCACACTCTCTTGTGCGCAAAAATGAGTGGGGATTACCTTTGCCATGTGAGAGTTACTTGATACACAAGACACCTTAGTTGGACAAGGCTTAGGGAGAATAAGGGTGGACACAACCTTGGGCTGAACTAGCTTGATCCAAGAGCCATCCTTGGGCCATTGGCCACACACACAAAGGATCCAAACACACAAGTCCAAAAGCAACAAGTCCACACACACACTAGCCCACATCCAAACACTAATGCCTTCTAACACACACTCACATTACTCATATGATTAAATTCACATGCCTACATATGAGTCTTCCTAGGATTTAATTTAATTAATTACCTTAGTCTTATCCAAGGAATAAAGGTCAAACAATTCACAAGTCATTACACATAAACCATACATCCGAATTCTACACATGTACCTATAGCATGTAGTACTTATGTATTTTACTAATTATGCGGGATGTTACACCCTCCCCACCAAAAAGGGAATTTTGTCCGCAAAATAAACTTACTTAAGAGCTAAACAGTTCGGGATAGCGTTTCTGAATGTCGTCCTCGCGCTCCCAAGTGGCCTCAGCTGCCGATCTGTTATTCCATAGTACTTTCACCAACGGAATCTCCTTAGAACGGAGTCGCTTGACGGATCTTTCGAGGATTTGCAACGGTTGCACTTGATACGTCAGATTTTCCTTTAGTTCCACTTCTTCTGGCCGTAACACGTGGGATGGATCAGAGAGATACCTCCGTAGCTGTGACACATGAAATACATTGTGAATTCCTGACAGATTGGGTGGTAAAGCCAACCGGTATGCAGACTCTCCAATCCGGTCCATAATCAGATACAGTCCTAAGTATCGAGGACTTAACTTCTTTACACCCATTCTCCTTCCGAGTCCCGATGTAGGAGTGATTCTCAAAAATACATGGTCTCCGACTTCGAAAGATAGGGGCTTATGACGCTTGTCGTAATAACTCTTCTGTCTGGCCTGAGCCCGCTGCATATTCTCCCGAATCTTCTTTACTTGTTCGGATGTCTCTTGAATTAGATCAGGTCCTAACATACTTCGCTCACCTACTTCATTCCAACATAAAGGGGATCTACATTTTCTCCCATACAGAGCTTCGTACGGTGCCATCTGAATACTGGAGTGGTAACTATTGTTGTAAGCAAACTCAATCAACGAAAGATAACCATCCCAGCTGCCTCCTAACTCCAAAACACAAGCTCGCAACATGTCCTCTAATGCTTGAATAGTGCGTTCCGTCTGTCCATCGGTCTGCGGATGATAAGCAGTACTCAACCTCAATTGGGTCCCTAATGCTCTTTGAAAGGATTCCCAAAACTTAGATGTAAACTTGGGATCACGATCGCTGACAATACTCGTAGGAACTCCATGCAGCTTCACAATCTCCTGCAGATAAATTCTGGCAAGCCTCTCTGTATCATACGTGGTTCTAACACGCAAGAAATGAGCTGACTTCGTTAAACGATCAACAATCACCCAGATAGAATCATATCCTTCTCGCGTCCGAGGAAGTCCAACTACAAAATCCATCGCAATACTGTCCCACTTCCATTCGGGAATCTCCAAAGGTTGAAGGAGTCCCGACGGTTTCTGATGTTCGTACTTCACCTTCTGACAAGTTAAGCATCGAGATACATACTCCGCAATATCACGCTTCATACCCGGCCACCAAAACGAGGTCTTCAAATCATGGTACATCTTCGTGGATCCAAGATGAACTGCGTACTTACCCTTGTGAGCCTCCTGTAAAACTTCTTGTTTCAACACTTCATTCGGCACAACCAGCCGTCCTTGAAATCTCCAAACATCATTCTCATCCTTTACAACATCTTGGTTGCCAACCAAATCATGGACTAACTCTTCATCTTTCTGAGCCTCCTTAATTCTACTGATCAATTCATTCTCCACTTTTATATTTCCCAATCTTATGCTATTCCCTCTCTCGTCTACCGATAAGTTCAAGTCTCGAAAGGCCTCAAACAACTTCAATTCTTCCATCATCAGAGTTGCATTGTGCAGTGCCTTCCTACTCAGGGCGTCAGCTACCACGTTTGCCTTTCCTGGGTGGTATTTAAGTTCAAAATCATAGTCCTTCAGAAATTCCATCCACCGTCGTTGCCGCATATTCAGCTCCTTCTGGTCGAACAAATACTTCAAACTCTTATGATCGCTGAACACGTCAAACTGCGAACCATACAAGTGGTGCCTCCAGATTTTAAGTGCGAACACTATAGCTGCTAACTCCAAATCGTGCGTAGGATAATTTTCCTCGTGAGGCTTTAGTTGTCGAGACGCGTAAGCTACCGCCATACGATCCTGCATCAACACGCATCCAAGTCCTTTCAGCGACGCATCACAGTATACTTCGAACTTTCGGGTGGGATCCGGAATCGTGAGTACGGGAGCACTTGTCAATCTGCTTTTTAGTTCCAAGAAACATTCTTCACAGGCTTCAGTCCACTCAAAAGGCTTATCCTTCCGAGTGAGACGGGTGAGGGGTTGCACTATCTGAGAGAAATTCTGGATAAACCTTCGATAATATCCAGCCAGACCTAAGAAACTTCTTACTTCGGTGACAGACTTGGGTCGTTCCCAATTCATGACGGCTTCAACTTTGCTGGGATCCACCGCGATACCTTCTGATGAGATGACATGGCCCAGAAACTGGACCTCTTTAAGCCAAAACTCGCACTTCGACCATTTCGCGTACAACTGCTTCTCCTTCAAGATTTGCAAGACAATCCTCAGATGTTCCGCGTGCAGCTCTTCATTAGCTGAGTAAATCAGGATATCGTCGATAAACACAATAACGAACTGATCAAGAAAGGGGCGGAAGATGCGGTTCATGTAGTCCATGAATACCGCTGGAGCATTCGTAAGTCCGAATGGGATCACCTGATATTCGTAGTGCCCATAACGAGTCCTAAAAGCGGTTTTCGGAATATCCTCCGGTTTGACCCGGATCTGATGGTATCCCGATCGTAAATCTATCTTGGAAAAGACTCTGGCTCCTCTCAGCTGGTCCATCAAATCGTCGATCCTCGGTAGCGGATACTTATTCTTCACCGTTACTTTGTTCAGCTGGCGGTAATCTACGCACAGACGTAAACTTCCATCCTTCTTCTTAATCAAGATGGCTGGAGCACCCCATAGAGAAGTACTCGGTCTGATAAATTCCTTTGCCAAAAGCTCTTCTATCTGCTTCTTCAACTCGCGAAGTTCCAACGGCGCCATACGATACGGGGCAATGGAGATTGGTCCAACTCCAGGAACAAGTTCGATCGAAAATTCTATTTCCCTATGAGGAGGCAATCGAGGTATTTCATCCGGGAATACCTCCTCGAATTCTCTAACTACAGGTACATTCTGAATTTGATTGTCAACCGAGACCTCAGCCTCAATCGACAAAAGATACCCTGCTGCTCCCTTGCGGAGCTCTTTTCTAACTTGCAATAAGGAAATGAGAGAGAAAGGTTGAAAATTACCATCTTTCGCAGGAGCAACGACTTTCCCCGCTCGACAGTCCAAAGTTATCCCGTTTTCCGACAACCAGTCCATACCGATAATCACATCGAAGTTGAATACCGGCAGGACCACTAAGTTAACTGTATACGTGTTCCCTTCATACTGCAAGGTAACACCTTTGCAGATCTCCGAAGCTGTGCACGATCCACCAGTAGGTGTGCTGATATGTAACTCATAAGGTAACGGGGTTGGGGTGATGCCTATTCTCAAGGCAGTATGCTTTGCCATAAAAGAGCCGGACGCTCCAGAATCAAAGATAACAGAAATTGGGTGACCATTCAAAGTGACATTACCTTTGATCAGGTTGGGAAACTTCTGCGCTTCATTCGCATCCAGTGTGAACACCCGTGCTTGCGGAGGCTGTTGATCAGCGTTCTGGGGGCACTTGTAAGCAAAATGTCCTTGCTGGCCGCATCTGAAACATGCATTGTTGTTCTTGCGACAAACTCCAAAGTGATTCTTTCCACAAGTAGCACAAACAGTCGCGCCCTGACGTCCAGTCGACGATTGACCCACCGTAAAGTTTCTCTTAAAGTTTCCAGGCCGTGCCTGCAACTGCGTACCTCTGCCTCGACCCCTACCAGGTGCCGTCCTGAAGAATCTGCCTGCTCGGTTTCCTCCGTGGAATTGTGGTGGTGGCTTGTTCAAGTTCTTGGCTTCCAGAATGATTCCTTCTGCCTGACGACTCTGGTTGATGAGTTCCGGAAGTGTACGATTAGCCGTCGTTAAGATGAGCTTGCGGATTTCCGGATGCAATCCGCTCTCGAACTTCTCCACCTGCCATTCTTCATCATAAATGTTCCGGTCAAAGTTGGCGTACTCGATCAACTGCCCAAATTTAGCAATATACTCATTGACCGTCATGTTATCCTGTCTGAGTGACAGCAGTTCAGTGTGCTTCATCCTTCTCATTGCCTTAGGAAAATACTTATCCAGAAATACTTGTCTGAACACGGCCCATGTTAGTTCCACGTCCTGAGCTCTCAGCAGAGCCCTCGCACCAGTCCACCATGTTAAAGCTTCTCCCATCAGCTGGTACGACGCGTAATCAGTCTTCTGCGCTTCCGGGCATGCCATGCGTTCGAAAATATGCTCGATCATCTGTAGCCACTTCGCTGCAGCCTCGGGGTTGTCTTCACCCTCAAAGGTAGGTGGTTGGAAGTTGCGGAAGTCTTTCAACCTCCGACGGGCAATTTCTTCTGCATTTTCATGCAGTGGGGGTTGGTTCTGATTCTGTTGCCTATGGTCGCGCCATTCTTGGCTCATATTCTGGATGAACGTTGCCAGTCCTCCAATGGTGGTGATAAGATCCTCTTCCGCATCGCCAGTCCTTCCCCGAGTTGAACCGCGACCACCCGCCATGATTCTGCACTCACAATATCATGAAATGAGTTGATCAGGCTCACCGCAAGTTATTCATGGCAGCAGTCCCAAGTAGGTACTCGAGTTCAATTCGGACAAGTTAGCTATGCATCCGTGTCTTATCACAGAACAATCCTAACAATCTAACTATACTAGCTAATTCATATACTTAAACTATAGCACATTTAGACAGTCAATCAGCAGATAAACACAGACAGCAATCAATTCAATCAAACACAAGTAATTCCATGGACCAAACTGCTCTGATACCAATTAGTGTAACGCCCTCACTTGTATGCATCCAAGAGAGTCGTTTGCTAAGCGGAATTAGAGTCGTTACGTCACATGAGTTAACAAAGCAGTATACAAATCCGTATAAAAAAAATTTCAGCACTTAAATTCTTTTCACAAAGGTTTTCCAAAATATCCACTGTTCATAAAAGTTCAAGATATAATAAAGATGATAAAGTCTACAGTCATCCAAGAGTGCCAAAACATTAATCATTACAGTCATCCAATCAAACAAACAGCAACAGTACACGTCCATTCATCAGCAAGCACAGCAAATATCATGACTTCAAATGCTTTTACGTCCTCCTGCCATTTTGGAAAAATAGCAGCCCCGAAGGGGTGAGAATAATCCCAGTAGTGTGGCAACAAAACCAGTAATATAACAGTATTAACTAGGCACAAAATTATAAACAGTCACTTCAACATATCCTTGTTCCTTTTCCTTTTTCCTTTTCATCATATTCATATATACTGCGTATATAACGCCTTTCCTTTGCGCTTTTAGCACCGTCGTGCGCGCACTTCACAGTGGAATCAAATATACCCTTGGCACCTGAGCTCCATATGGATTCCAACTGTGGGCCTATGCGAACTGATGCCAAGTGTCCCATACCCCGGTACCTTGGGGATGCCTATATGATGCTTGCTCAAACACATGATCCTGTACATAACTATTCTACACAAGGCCTATATGATCTTGATACATGTATGTCATGCTATGCTTTCACACACAAGGCGTAAAAATGCGGTATGATGAAAGATGCATGCTTATATACCTTTCATATGCGTTATGCTGCCACATAACGTCTTTACCTCATAGTCATATAGCCATCACGGCACATTTTTGGCAGTTTCCTTTCATCATAATGGAACATAATATTTTTACGGCATATGGAGCATCATGTCACAATTTTATACCAGTAGTTAATAGTCACATTAGGCAATATCGCCTGACACTTACCCTTGCGTGCCTTAAATATTACCAAACAGCAGCGAAGTATCTCACTTCTTAAGCGCACCTAGATCAATTACAACTAATCATTTACAGTGGCTATTTACAGCAGAAACAGAGAGCATACAGCAGTGTTTACAGCAGCAAAACAGTGAGCATACAGCAGTGTTTACAGCAGCAAACAGCGAGCATACAGCAGTGTTTACAGCAGCAAAACAGTGAACATACAGCAGTGTTTACAGCAGCAAAACAGTGAGCATACAGCAGTGTTTACAGCAGCAAAACAGTGAGCATACAGCAGTGTTTACAGTGAACGTTTTAAAACAGAAACAGTGGCACTTTGGACTTCAAAATAGTGGCAGAACAGTGGTATTAACAGTGGCAGAAACAGTGGCATGAATGGTACATTTTTTGAGCATTAAAACAGTAGCATAAATCATGGTTTTTGGACATTGAAACAGTGGCATATTATGGGCTAAAACAGTGGCATTTGATGCATAAAAACAGTGGCATTTTATGCATATAAACAGTGGCATATGATGACTAAAACAGTGGCATATTATGCATAAAAACAGTGGCATATGATGACTAAAACAGTGGCCTTTTATGCATAAAAACAGTGGCATATAATGTGCAGAAACAGTGGCATATATGTGCAGAAACAGTGGCATATAATGTGCAGAAACAGTGGCATATATGTGCAGAAACAGTGGCATATATGTGCAGAAACAGTGGCATATAATGTGCAGAAACAGTGGCATATATGTGCAGAAACAGTGGCATATAATGTGCAGAAACAGTGGCATATATGTGCAGAAACAGTGGCATATTAGGGTGATTTTGAGGAACCGAAACAGTGGGCATTTCACCTTCAAAACAGTGGCACATTCAAAGGGAAACAGCGGCACATTTCTCTTCAAAACAGAGGCATAATCACACAAAACAGTGACATATAATCTTAAGCATGACCATGAGACTTTTATGCATACAACCATCATGAGATAGCTCCACCATTTTAATTTTATCATGCTCATACTTGAATCCAAAACCACACATAATCAAGGAGACATTTAAGCACACATACATGGTTACAATGAAAGTGTTTCTAAGTTCAAGGCCTACCTCTTGTAGCACACACTTCACCACACCCTTACTAGCTCTTCTTCACAACAAGTCCACACTTCCTAAGGTGATCTATGCGCAACAAGGTGAGGATGAACACACTAGGACAGCTTCAAGGTTGAGGAACAAGGCTTGCACTAGCTTGGTGTAAGGTCACGGTTGAGGTGAGGGAAGGAGGGAGTTGGCTTGGTCTTTCTTCCTCCTAAGGTTCTTGCAATGTTCAACTAGAGTGTGTGGGAGAGGGGAGAGGAGTTGGCTGCACAAGTGAATGGGGGCAGCCCCCTCTTGTGCGCATAAATAAGGGGAGAAGGGAGGAGGTTGCAATGATTTAACATCATGAAAAATTCTGATTACTTGAGGGGATGGGGCTGCATACAAGGGTTGAACAAGCAAAGGGTTTGCTTCTAGATTACTCTATGCACATGCAAGGAAGTGAGGGAGATAAGTTCAGATTTAAAAGCTGTCCTAAGTCAGAATTTTTCTCTGCACAACAGCCATGACTTGCGCACCTAGAGGAGTGGAAAGGAAGTGTCATTTGTGGCAGCCTAGACTCTGATTTGGAGCTGCATAAAATGATGAAGATGCAGCCCCAAGACCCTACTATGATGCATGTGGAAGCAAGGGCAGGTTTGACTCATGATGGGCTGCAAAAAGCTTGCAAAAATCTGCACATGGCAGCCTCATGATGGGAGGTGTAAGGGGTTTCTCTAGGTCAACACTCAAGTTAGATTTGTGCATAAAAAAAATCTGCACCAAGACCCTCTACATGTGCGCCTAGGAGGAGAAGAATGCAGCCTAAAATCATGCTCAAAGGTACATGTGTCTTCCATGCAATGAAATTAAAATTAAGTTATGCATAAGCAAGGTGAGGTGGCGGTTTAACAAGGGAAAATGGCAGATTTAAAGGTCCTTAATCACACTCTCTTGTGCGCAAAAATGAGTGGGGATTACCTTTGCCATGTGAGAGTTACTTGATACACAAGACACCTTAGTTGGACAAGGCTTAGGGAGAATAAGGGTGGACACAACCTTGGGCTGAACTAGCTTGATCCAAGAGCCATCCTTGGGCCATTGGCCACACACACAAAGGATCCAAACACACAAGTCCAAAAGCAACAAGTCCACACACACACTAGCCCACATCCAAACACTAATGCCTTCTAACACACACTCACATTACTCATATGATTAAATTCACATGCCTACATATGAGTCTTCCTAGGATTTAATTTAATTAATTACCTTAGTCTTATCCAAGGAATAAAGGTCAAACAATTCACAAGTCATTACACATAAACCATACATCCGAATTCTACACATGTACCTATAGCATGTAGTACTTATGTATTTTACTAATTATGCGGGATGTTACACAATGATATTTCTAACGCAGGGTTAATGTTTCTAAATTTACTTTAACTGAAAAATTCTGATATTTTTTGTGGGTTCTGTTAGTACTGTAAATGTATAAGGATTTGTTTACAATGTGGCTTTCTAAGACAAACTGAAGCTGTCCAAATAGAAGAACACTATCTATGTGGAGTAAAGGATAATGATACAACATGATATATAGCTTTTGTATATATGTATGCAATTTAATTATCTTAAGTTCTCAACCATTTTTTGAGTAAGGATAATGTTACAGCATGATATATAGCTTTTGTATATATGTATGCAATTTAATTATCTCAACCATTTTTTGAGTGAGGATAATGATACAACATGATCACTTGCAACTTAATTCATGGTAGAGAACATGCCAGGACCTTCTTTGAGTGAGGAAGATGAGATTGAGGGTGGGAATGAGAATGAGGAAGGTGAAGGTGATAATGTTGACGGTGATGGAGGTCATACGGTGGAGGAGCCTAAAACACTAGAGAAAGTTCTGGAAAATGTGCAAGAGCTAGATGAGATAACAGAGGCAAAGCATATTGAACATTCAAAGACAGCACCTGCTGAGTTTAGAAGAGCAATTAAGGTTGTTCCAAGTGTTACTCTGATGCAGATTCTCACTTTCCTTGATGATCATTTTTTGAAGGCTTTAGAGAGTGCACAAGAAGTTACCAAGATGGTTGAGGCCACTAGGTTGCATTATCATTCCAATTTCGCTGATAATCGGGGTAATTAATTCCTTGTGTTGTGTTGTGTGTGTGTGTATCATTTTAGTTGATATTGTAGCTGCAGTTGAAGTTTAACCTCTTTAATTGCTAGTTGGACATGAATGGTTGAGCTAATTTTGGACTATATATGTATGCAATTTAATTATCATTTTTTTCCCTGTATTTCTATGCAATTTTGGACTACATTTGTTGGAGGGTTATATAGCTTTTGGCCTTTTGCAGGGGGAAAGTCCTTGAGGTTTTAAAAAACTGGCCTGAGAGGAGTATTCAAGTTATTGTTGTAACTGATGGTGAGCGGATTTTGGGACTTGGGGATGTTGGATGTCGGGTATTTTTGTAGGGGAATCAAATTCCTTAATTTACATTTTACTATGAAAATATAGACATGGTACTAAAATTAGATGACTAAGCCTTTTCAATTTCTGTTTGATAATATATGACTAATGAACAGTCTTGATCACTGCTTGATAATATATGAATACTTTTGCATTTCAGGTTCCGCCAAATTCAACAGAACCATTAGGAATACTTTTGCATTTTACTCTTAAAAGTGTTGGTAAAATAGAGTTGATTTTTGGCCCGCGGGCTGGCCCTAACCCGTGGGGTTATATGATTTTTTGGCCCGTGCGGGCTGTTTGATATGCGGGCTTTTTGGCACTGGCCCGGGCGGGCGAGGGCCTAACGGGCCGGGCTGGATCAGTCCACAACACAAGAATCTTTTCAAAATCTTGAAAAAGTCACGATTGAAGCAGAGTCTTCTTCCATCACAGATTGTTCTATTTGTCTCACGGAGATTGGGTCGAGAGCTATTGGCTTGCCTTGCTCACACGTGTTTCATCGGGATTGCATCACAAAGTGGCTCACGATTCGTAATACATGTCCTTTATGTAGATGCAGTGTCTTGTCTAGGAATGATTAAGTAAACATAACGTACGCTGTTTTTGCATTCTTGGTCTTAGTTTCAGAGCTTGTGGCTAGCTTGTCTCTTAATTTTTTGTATTGTTCTAGTTCAGTTACTTTTCTTTGGAGTAAGCTGTCTGGGATTTTCGGAGAGTATTGCTCTGTCCCGTGGATTCGTATGGTTTCCTTTTAATTAGCTTTAGAGGTTGTCGTT
>JAVKPL010006075.1:0-25125 GCA_032173675.1 Gastrolobium villosum | reverse complement strand
TTAATGGAAGAAAAGCTCTCCTTGTCAGTTTGTTGAAAAAGAACTGGCAAAATGTGAGTAGTACACTCTCATGACATATAGTAAAATCATTAAAGCTTTTATTTTACTGTGCTTTTTTTTTTTTAAGTTATTATGCTTGTATGTTCTTAGATTTGGTATAATTAAGGATTCAGCTAGTATAAGAATCAATTTCCATTCCTAGTATATCACTGTACATAATGTGACCTCAAATCACCGGTTTGGCAAATTCTGTTTTAGTTTGCATCTCTTTGTTGTTGTTGTTGCCTCAGATAACTTGGGGAATGCTTGGCAAGACCTGATTTGCGAATAGTGCTGCGTGTTGAATTGTTTTCTGCTGTTTCATGTCCTTGGAATATTCAATCTGGTTGAACCCGTCAATCATGTAATGCAAACTATTGTTGGTTTCAGGTTAGATGCTTGTATCTGAAGAGCACCATGGGGAAATCTTACCGTGTATTTTGAGGGAATTTTTTTTCTTTCCAGTTCAGTGAATTTGTAATCGCCCTTAATACATTACCTTAATAGCTGGATAGGAATTTTCTTCTTGTTACAGTTTTGTTTGATGATTTTTATGATATTGGTGTTTCGTGATCTTGTTCTTTAAACGTTGGACAATATAGGCGTGCTATTTTCGGGCTACCCGTGTTTACTTGCTAATTGCTATAATAACTCCTTGCACACTGCTTCTGCTCTTAATTGCATTTATCCATTTTGGTGTGTTCAATGGCCTGTTATTTTGCTGAACTAATGCTAAAATTGGGTTGAAGTGTCAGTTGTTCTCATGTTGTAAAGAAATTAAAACCTGAATTTATTAGGTAAAGGTTGTATTAATGGGTTTATATTATGTTTTTCTAATGCCTCTTTTTTTCATTAATTTGAAGAGTGGATAATGTGCATTTGTCTATCTATGTTAAGAAGTTTTTTAATATTTAATTGTTTAGTAACATAATGGACTAATGGAGATGTGAGGATCGAGCTTTTGAATATTTGATTACCAACTCAATCCAAGACTTAAAGCGTGTTAGATAAGGTTAAATTAATGATTTTATAAAAAGAAATTAAGCGTATGTCAATCAATGCTAAACATTTACTATGTTATAAAAAGGGTTTTATTAATTTCATGTTGAAGTATCCCAAGATTTTTTTCATGGTATCGAGTCTCGCCGTCCTTTGGCACAGGTAGGTTGGGTGTTGCATCATCCACTCTTTAAGCCCAATGGGCTCTCGTGTGAGGGGGCGTGTTGAGATATATAGTCCCACATTGGTTGTATCTGCAACTAATGTGGAATTTATAAGGCCTTGAACACTTTTCACTCTTTGAGTTAGCTTTTGGGATGGTTTATCCCAAGGTTTATAAAAAATTATTAGAAGGTCATACGATTAATTTTGAAAGAGTTTCTTTTATAAAAAAAAGTACAATATATTTGCTCCTTTTATATTGTAATTGTGGCTGGAGCTTATAAACTTTGCTTCATTTAAGATACCTTGTTTCTTTTCCAGAAAAAAAGAAAGATACCTGTTTCAAAATATTTTATTCGTCAATATGTATTCATATGAAATGAAATTAAAGTATTAATAAAGTAAGAAATTTTTTAAGATTTTAAGTGTACTTATATTTTTTAATAATTGAGAATATTGACTTTAATAAGTAAAAGTTTCAAACCATTAGTATTTCAAAATGAATGGAGGTTTTTTTTTCCCATCTGTTTATTTATATATTGAGGCAAGACAATTAGTGATATCATGAATGTAAAGATTCCTTTATTTTAGTGATATGATTGTTTGGGGTTAGACAAGTATAAATAATGTTGTCATAATAAGTTCCATTGTGTCTGTCTCCATTTTGTCTGTCTTTTTCTAGCACTCAGATCGGGAGTAGATCCTCACATGTGCTAATTAACATGATCATGACATGTGGGACAATCATAACCATACATGGATGAATTAATGATGATAAGGGAGGACAGAGAAAAAATATAAGGATAGTAAGTTACACAATCATCACCATTGATTTAATTATTAATGGTTAAGATCCTACCACATGACATGATCATGTTAAATTACATATGAGAGGATCCATTTCCACTCAGATCATATTCCTTGTCCTATTGTCTGTGTGCAAAGAGTAAAATGAATTAAGTTATAATTAAATGACTAAAATTGTATAAAAGTACGGTGATGTGTTGTAAGTATACGTGAATAAAAAGGATGTATTGGATTAAGATTTGAAAAGATTATTTTATAGATTTTAAAAAATTATCTAAAATTATAGTGACTTTAAAGACTTTTTTAAAATTAATAAAATTTATAATATTTGAAAATGAATTTATAAGATTTTAAAAATTCATATAAACTTTTAACAAAAATTCAAAATTATAAGAGTTAATAACAAAAATAGCAAAGAAATATTTGGTTGGACACAAAGTAACCAGAGAGGAAGTCCGTGATGAGCTTTGGACGGATCTGAGAAGAATCAGTGGTAGCATGACGGGACCCTGGGCTATGATGGGGGATTTCAATGAGATAGCTTCCTCAAAAGAGAAAAGAGGGGGAGCCCCTGTGAATATTGCTAGATGTCAGAAGTTTTCCTACATGTTAAATGACTGCCATATGCTGGATCTGGGTTGTAGAGGCTCTAAATTCACTTGGAGGGGACCCAAATGGCTTCATCTTGATAGAGTCTTCAAGAGACTTGACAGAATTTGTTCAAATGCAGCTTGGAGAACCACTTTTGGAGATGCGGATGTTAGAGCTTTACCAAGACTAAACTCAGATCATAATCCTCTTCTTCTTTCTCTTTTCCCCAATGAGAACCAGTGGAAAGAGAGACCTTTCAGATTCCTGGTAGCTTGGCAGAGTCATAGCACTTTTGTTCACTTTCTCAAGTTTATCTGGAACCACCATACCAAGATTGTCACTTGCCTGGAAAACCTAATTGATCCGCTTAAATCTTGGAATAAAAGAGTTTTTGGTTGTATCCAAGTTAGGAAGGATTACCTTTTAAAAAGAATCCAAGAGACCCAGATTAACCACACCAACCAGCATGATATTGCCCAATCTGATCTTGATTTTGCTCTTCAGGATGAGTTGAATAGAGTTTTAGAATAAGAAGAAGCTCTTTGGTTTCAAAAGGCTAGATGCAAATGGATTGAGGATAGGGATCGTAACACAAGATTCTATCATACAACTACCATAATTAGAAGAGCCAGAAACAAAATTTTAGAGCTCAAGAATGATGAGGGTCATATGGTTAGAGAAGAAGACAGCCTGAACAAGATTATTCATGATTTCTTCACTAATCTTTTTACTGAAGAAGATCACTCCAGACCTTGGGAAGTCACCAATACTTGCTGGCCTGCATTAGAGGAGACTGAGTTGACAACCTTGAAGGATCCTATCTCGGAATTGAGTATCAAGGAAGCTTTCTTCTCCATGAATGCTCTCAAAGCTCCTGGTCCAGATGGCTTCCCAGCTTTTTTCTTCCAAAAAAACTGGGATATTATGAAAAAGCAAGTGGTTGATTGTGTGCATCAGATTTGGGAGAAGCCGGATGAGGTGAAGGATCTAAATAAAACCTTTCTGGTTCTCATTCCAAAACTGGAAAAACCAGAAAAGATTAACCAATTTCGCCCGATTGCTTTGTGTTCTGTTCTTTATAAAGGTATCAGCAAGATTATAGTGAGCAAGCTGAAACCCCTTCTCAACAAATTGATTTCTCCTCAACAAGTCAGTTTCGTTCCTAAAAGACAAATCCAGGACAATATTATCATTGCTCAAGAGATGGTTCACTCTATGAATAGAATGAAGGGGAAAAGGGGATTCTTCACAATCAAAATCGACTTAGAGAAAGCCTATGATAGGATGTCTTGGAATTTTATATATAAGGTGTTGTCTGAGATAAACATCCCAGAATCTCTGGTGAATATCATAATGCAGTGCATCACTTCAGCTGAGCTTGAAATCCTCTGGAATGGTTCCAAGGCTGGTAGCATCCTTCCGAGTAGAGGTTTGAGGCAAGGAGATCCAATATCTCCCTACATTTTCGTGCTTTGTATGGAAAAACTGACACACTTGATTTCTGATGCAATTGCAAAGAAAGAGTGGAAGCCAATGGCAGCTGGTAGAGGTGGACCATCCATATCTCATCTCCTCTTCGCTGACGATTTGTTACTCTTTGGAGAAGCCAAAATTGACCAAATCAAGACAGTAATGGAGTGCCTCACAAAGTTTGGGATCATGTCTGGTCAGAAGGTGAGTTACCCAAAATCTAATATCTTCTTCTCCAAAAATGTTCCAATTGATGTTGCTAATGAGATAGTGAAGATTAGTGGTTTTGCTCAAACTAAAAACTTGGGCAGATACCTGGGATACAGAATGAAACATGGCCGGACTAGTAAACTTCACTATGGAGAGATCATGGATAGGGTTAACAATAGGCTCAATGGTTGGAAAAATCAGTGTCTATCTATGGCAGGTAGAGTGACTCTAGCAAAATCGGTCATCTCCACCATCCCTATGTTCCACATGCAAAACAGCTTATTACCTGTGGGTATTTGTGAAGAAATTGAAAAGAAGCAAAGGAATTTCATTTGGGGAGATACTGAGGTTCATAGGAAGCATCATGCAATCGGTTGGGAACACCTTCAACTCCCTAAAAACCAGGGTGGGTTAGGTATTCTCAATCTCCGCATCCAGAATGAAGCTTTCATCCAAAAGTGTGCTTGGAATATGGTTCAGTCTCCATCTCAGCTTTGGGTCCAAGTCTTGCTATCCAAATATGGCAGGAGAAAAGATATGCTAAAAGAGGTAGTTAGTAAACCTTATGATTCTGACTTGTGGAAAAGCATTTGTAAGGTCTGGCCTCAAATGATAAGCAATACTTCTTGGCAAATAGGTAATGGCAAGAAGATTGATTTTTGGAAAGACAATTGGACTGGTCTCAGCCCAAACCTCCTTGCTCATACTCATACCCTTCCTTCTCAAGAGGTCTTGGACTTAAAGATTAGCAACAGTATTTTCCTTTCTGAAGGAGGCTGGAATGGGCATTATCTTGTGAACCATTTTGACCTTAATGTGGTGAACAAAATTCTTGTCATTCCTCATCCAGATGATGAAGCCGAGGAGGATAGCATAGCTTGGACTAACTGGAACCCTGGGCATTCCATAGTTAAGCTGGCATACAATAACTTGTTAGATTCTAGCAATCCTTCCCCCATTGACTGTTGGGACCGTATTTGGAAGTGGAAAGGCAAGGAAAGAGTCAAAATGCTTATCTGGAAAATGCTTCATGATAGAATGCTAACAAGAGAGTCAATATCAAAGTGGAGTGGTAGTTCCAATAAGTGCTTTTTCTGCCCTGAAGTGATTGAAGATTGCCTTCATGTGTTTAGAGATTGTTGGAAGGCAAGAAAGTGCTGGTTGTTGCCCATGTAGCACCCTCTTCCACCGAGTTTCCTCACTGTGATTTCTTTTAGGGAGTGGATGATTCTGAATCTCACTTCAAACAACAGCAACCTCAAGGATTGGAGAGACTTTCTTTACTACTTGCTACTTTTTGTGGTTATGGAGGAATAAGGAAATTCACGAAGAAGGTTTCCAGCGTCCTGAGGATCCTTCAAAGGCTATTGCTGTAGAAATTGAGGAAAATAGGTTCTGTTTGGCTAAGTTTAAAAAAACATTTTCAGGAACTTCTCATTCTCAACTTCCTACATCGTGGATTAGGCCTGCGGAGGACTTTCTGAAATTAAATGTGGATGGGGCTGTGCAAGGTAATCGGGCAGCTTGTGGTGGTCTCTTGAGGGATAGGAATGGATTATGGTGTGGCGGTTTCTCAGCCTTCATTGGCTCTTGCATTCCTCTGCATGCTGAACTTTGGGCTCTCCTTTATGGACTTGATTTCGCCTGAAAGCATGGCTGGAGGAAACTAGTGTTGGAAACTGATTCTTCTCAAGCGTTTTGCCTTCTTACCAATCATGGTAATGATACTCGAAAGCTGCCATTGGTAGCTAAGATTCGAGTCTTTTTAATGAAAGAGTGGACTATCTTATTGAATAAAATTCCTAGGAGTAGCAACACCTGTGCGGATTGGATTGCGAAGAAGGCTTTGGATGATTCCTTTGGGCTCAAATCAATCTCCTCCCCTCACAGCGATCTGTTAAATCTTCTTGCTGCTGATCTTTTGGATCCGGGTCTGAATAAGGTGGCTGCTAGGAGAAATACAGGATGATGCTTGTTCCTGGCTTTCTGCTAGTGTTTGATGTTTTGTTTTCTGCTGTTTCTTGTTCTGTTTTTTTCCTTCCTTCTTGTTTGCTTTTCTTTTATTTTGTGGGGGCATTGCCCCTTGCTGTAACCAAAAAAAAAAACGACAAATGAAGACATGACAGAGAAGATTGCTTGCAACAACATTAAAAAAAAAAACCTCCTATATAAACGTTTCAAAAGAAGAAACATTAGAAAATATACATTCTGATTAACCAAATTAGTCCTTTCTTCTTTCTTTGATTTTTAGTAATCACTATATGTATCTTTTCTTTTCCTTTTTTTTTTTTTGGGTAAGTCTATTGGTACCTTTTCAATATGGGTAGCGTTGAACTCCGATGTAATATTAAACTATTATAAAATTAACTTTTCAATATAATATGTGAGGTTGTTTTGATTTTTGTGTACCGGGACAAAAGTGTATAGCTATTCAAATGGTGATAAAAAACACAAAAATCAAAAAATTAAAATAACGTTTTAAACAAGTTTTTATTTTTTATTTTTTTTATGATCAACCCCAAAATTTGATAATACAAATTCTGTTTCAATATTCTACAAAAGCACATATATCAGGGCTCTTTCACCAATTTGGAGTTTTTTTGGTTTAAATATACTAATTTGGTATCTGATTGGGAGATATTACCATTTGGGGTCTTTGAGTGCTGCATGGGGGACCCAGGGACTTTAAATGACGCTCCCATCCATCCCCCGGCGGCACTCATGTGATTTGTTTTTTTTTTTTTTTTTCCGAAACCACTGCCGTCTATTGTCCCTCACGGTACCAATTAATATTTTTTTTCTTCACACTACCGCCCCTACCCCCTACGGCACTTAATGTACCCATTAATTCAGAGTTTTCCTATTCCAAGTTAACTCTAATGCCACAGTTCTATAGTCCTGTTTTCCTTTTCTAGACCTCGAAATGACCCATTAGCATATTAGTTGGTGGTGGTGAGACATGTATAATCTTCTTGTTTTGTTCATTAATTAAGAAAATTAAAGACACTGAAAACTTGAAAATAAGCATAGAACATAAGGCATGGTCTTTGAAGAGCTTCACCTGCTTACAAAACTCAGCACCGTCACTCGGATTGACCCCAAAAGCACGATCAAAATCTATCATAACACTTGTCTCTCTCACTTCCCCTTCAGCTTCCTTCTCCAGCGTGCACCTCGCCCTCTCTTTGTTCTCTGTGACATATCATCAAACACCTTAGCTACAAAAACACACCACAAACCAAAAAGAGTTATAAAGAGAAGTACTCTGAAGTGAGCTAGCTTCATATCTCTGGAGGGACCGGCGGGGTGCAGAGGTCGGAGAGGAAGCGGCGGACGGACTCCACGGACGCCGCAAATTGCGGTGGCGGCGGGAAATAGTGAAACGACATCGTCTCATTGTTACGTGAGGACTAAGACTGAAGCCTAAGCTAATAGAATAATCAATACTTATGAATTATGATATGCAGTTTTAAATCGTAGCTTCCATGATATGCTACATTAAGAATATGCAGGCAATCGCACATGCATGCCTATAGGTATCTTTTAAGTAACACCAAAAAAAAAAAATTTACAACTTTTACGACCAACTTACCATTAATTCCCGTTAATCTAACGAATATAATTTATTGAAAGTTATTGGGTCATATTTATTAATTAATTATTAATTCACAATACATTATAACCGTTAGATTGACGGAAATAAACAGTTGATTATGTTGGTTATAAACTTTTTTGATAATAATTATAGGGTTTTATAAGAGTTATGTTGTAGGAAAAGTGTTTGTGTTATGTTATAGAGATTCGTTTTGCGTGCCAAAATTATTTATTTATTTTTTGTTGTGGGCCCCACAAAATGTTGTGAGTGTAGGAAGATTTTTCTGATCATGTTAAATTATAGATGATAATCCCACAATTATATTCTTACTCATCTTTTATTATTTGAATATATTTTGATTTTTTAATTCATTGTGCCTAATAAATATTGGAGGATGAATATTCTTACTACCAAAATCTCCTACTACCTATCTAATCACCATTGAATCAAAGAGAGAATGCTAAAAAGTTTTTGAAAAAAGAGAAAATATTGATCCAATGGTGATTAGATAGGTAATGAATTGGTAACAGGAGATTGTATTAATAAGAATATCTCTCCTATAAATATTGTACTATGAGAAAAACCCAAAAATTAATTGGTTTTCAATCAACGTGAATTTGAAGACTAAAGCGTACTAGGTTCTTTTCTTAATGTGAAACACTTTATGCGTATTGGTGGACGTGGAGTGAGATTCTAACTCCTAACTATGAAAAAATTGAACAAGTAACTATGAAGGGAGTAAAATATGCATTTGTCATTGGAAACTAGGGAGGTAGAATAACATTTCAATAATGGATCCTATGTGTTGGAGTGCACCTTACCATATTCCAAATGAGGAATTTAGCAGAACATGCAATGATGCAATGTTCCTTCTATTTCCTGCCACCTAAAAGAGCAGTGTCAGTGCTTTCTTTCTTGGTTTTCATTTATGCTTTAACACAACACAACAAATTTTTCTACACACACAACATTTTGTGGGGTCCACACATTTTAAAACAAAAAAGAAAAGAAAAAAATATGCCACACAAAACGAATCTCTATAACGTTACACAATCACTTTTCCTACGAGATAATAAACATAAAACCCTTCTTTCTTTCTTATTATTATTATTATTTTTTTTGCTGTGTTATATGCAACCGGCATCTGCAAAGTGAAGCGATATGTGGCCCCAATTACAATGTTTTTGGGAAAATTAACGGACCAAAGCCAACTTGGTTTTCACTTTGTAGCTTGCCTTTTCCCTTTTCTTTTTCTTCTTTTTCAGTTTTCATAATCATGTCAACTCGATTCAGCCTCATTGCTCACTTATGGGGGGAAATAATCAGACCGAAGCAATCATGTTTGCACCTTTTTACCATTTCTTTTTTAGTTTTTACCATCTCTTAGAGTATTGCTGTCTACATGATTTTAACTTTCAAGTTTGTAATAATTGTACATAGGATTTTCATTTTATCTGTATTTCACCAATAAAAGGAATTTTCAGGGGAAAAAACATAACGGTTTATAACATTCCTCCCCCCCCCCCCCCCCCCAAAAAAAAAAAAAAAGTACTAATTGCATTACTACTTTTGATAAAGGAATATTGTATTTTGCTCAAGATTTTGAGTGAATCTCAAACCCAAACCTCAAACGAGATACACACATTTATCATTGAACTACCCCTTATGAACTCAATTTCTCACTCTGTGCTAATTGCTAACTACTTAATCGATCTTCAGGAAAAACAATAATACTATTTAGCAGCTACATTGCCAATCATCAAATCACAACAATATTCTGGAAGTTATATGTTACGGTTAAAATTTCTCTGTTATCAATTTGTAACAATTTTTCCATGTTCTTGACTATCAAATCAATGTAATTGCCTTAATTGCTATGCATTTAGAGAAGTCCTTAGAGTACAACATATATCAGGATCTCATGTGACTACGGAAAGCTTATATTTATTAATTTCATGCTTGCTAAGGTAATTCTTTGCAAAAATGAATAGGTAGTCAAGCCATTAGGATTGATCTAGTAATAAGGGATTTGAGTAATGTGCCGAGATCATAGATTTGAATCTCAGTACTACCATTGTATAAAAAAAAGATTAAAAATGAATAGGTAGGTTTGTTGTTTCCAGATAGGAGCATTGAAAACCTATAATGGCATTACAGAGTTTATGTTAATTATGCTTACCAATTAAATCTTTCTGACTTCTATACAAAGGGAGAGATTGTTGTTCAATCATACAATAATTCAAAGAGTAAAAAATCTTTATTAACACATATAGTTAATAATTACTATCCCACAACATAAACGGTACGGACTTTTTCTTGGTATGGTTCAGATGTATGTAGCATCGATACCGACACGAGACACGATATGACACGACACTCCGACACGTTAATTCTAAAAAATATTAGATTTCGACATGTTAGAACACATTTTAATATTAAATAATATTTTTAATTTATGTTGCGTATATTATATTAAATATTTAATAACTTAACAAAAAAATAAAGCTAAACTTATAATACCCATTAATTTTGCAAAGAAACATAAGATATCATAAACATTTATATTAAATTCAATAAAATAATAATAGTAATCCAACGAATCTAATAGTTAGAACTAAAAACGCAACACAACTCAACATTTGAACCTTTTTCTGAGTTTCTACAACCTGCATTGAAGTGTCGGAATGTCGGAGAGTGTCAGGAAGTGTCGGATACGACACAACACGTCGAGGTTTTTGAAGTGTCGGTGGTTCATAGTTTCAGACTCCCTAAAAGTAACTGACCTTCCAAATTCTGATATGTTTTTCAACAATGGCAGCAAGTCGTTTTACCTTCAGTTTCGAAGTATAATCCAGCTGCTCATACGTGGGTTTGTTAAAATAAATGGCTCGTGGGTTGCCTTGAAAAAATAGCTCGCAAATTGGCTCGAAAATTGGCTCACGGGTTGGCTTGAAAATTGCTCGCGGGATAACTCGTTTTCAGCCTATTTAAATAAACTTGTAGTATTGTCATAAAAAAAAATAAACTTGTAGTATTAATGCACCATCCATGTGACTTCCATCAGCTTAAACAAAGCAACAAAGGATTAAAAATGAGAAATAAAACCAAAATATTCTAGTTTTGAATTTTCTTCACAACAAATTTGCACCAATATCAAGAAACAATCAGAACCACTCACTACTAAGTGGGTAATATATTTGAACCAAACAGAGCCAGCACGGCCTAACAATATAAAAATGACAGGGATATGAGAAGATTAGGGACTTAAGTTTATAAAGGAAGAAAGATGATGACAACATGTGTGAGTTTTGTCCATTTTTATATATTATATTTTGTATTTTTTTATAATAAATAAAACTCAACCCGCTAGCTCTGGCCTGTTTGACCCTCGGGTTGGCTCATTTTTTTCATGAGCCGGCTCGGGTTGAGTTGGCTCGGATTGGCAGCTCATTTTTGCCAGCCCCAACTGGCTCAGGCGGGTTACGAGCCAACCCGACGGGTTAGCTCATTTTTGCCAACTCTATCATTTATTACTAGACCAATCTTACTGGCTTAAGGACTTAGGGGTAGAAATGGGATATGCCGGCCTACAGGGGTCTACGGCTTATCCTATATTAGGCAAGGCTTAACCTGCTACAAATAGTAAAATAGAATATGTTGAGGCTTTTAAGAAAACCTATTTAGAAAATAGGTCATAGGCTTTTTTTGTACATATCGGGCCTATAAGCCTACAGGCCGACCTATATCATATTATTTGTTTTAAATAAAATAAATAAAATTATTATTTTAATAAATCTGAATAATAAAGTTATGTTTTAATTATTCTTTTAATTGTTGAATTTTTAATAGGCTTAAATAGCTAACGGGCCTAGGCCAAGACTTTAGTTTTTAAATATAGGTCATGCTAGACTTTAATTTGGGGCCTACACAGGCTAACGAGCCAGGCCCTTCCCAAGATTTTTAACACAGGCTTGGCTTACTTAAGTCAAAGGCTAATGTAACCTAATCTATTTACACCCCTACTTAAGGTGCACATTTTCTCTTCAAGGTGAATAGGTTTTCCCTTATAAAAAAAGGATTAAAGTTATTAAAAAAAATAATCATAAATATATGGATCTTAATGGGTTACTTTTTGTTTTGCTATACTTTCTTTTTTTATAAACAATTTTGCTATAGTTTTTAAATACAATATTATAACTTTCAAAGACTTCTAAAACAAAAAGTTTTGCCAAATTATATTTGCTTTACATTATTACTGAAGCTGATATTTGATATTTCTTGGTGATGTGATGGGAATGGATCCTAATATCTTATTTAAAATATCCAGTCTTGTTATGTAGATAAATTAACTTACCTTTTTGGCCCTTTTACCCTTTATTAATTAATTAATAACCATTTTTTCCCTTATCCAAAACTATCTACCAATCTGCCCCTCTTTAATCGATTAACTTGAAGATTTAATCGATTAAATGGTTAAAACTGGCAAAAAAGGTTGACTTGAAGATTTAATCCATTGAATATCCCTCTTAATCGATTAAAAATCCCTCTTAAATGATTTAATCGATTAAAACTTAAATTTAATCGATTAAATATCCCCAATAAGCGTGAAAGCATTGATTGAATAAGACAAACACGATATTAGAGATTATTTGAATTTTTGATTTTAAATTTAATGTAATAGGAGTTGATTATAATTTGTATTTAATAGGAGTTGATTGCGTCCTGTTAAATACAAAACGAAATCAGCTCCTATTAAATACACAACACAATCAGCTACTATTAAATACAAAACGCAATCAGCTCCTATCGTTCATTCATTTATATTTTTTTTTAATATGTGAGACCACTCTTTTAATTCTCTTTAAATCAAATTCAGATTAATTTCCATGATTGGATAAAAACTGGGAAAAGTCAAATTTGAATTAAGTTACATGATTCATTTTCTTCTCCAATTGATTCAATTTAATTTCTACTAATAACCAAAAAGGGAATTGATATAGATTATATTTCTATATTAAATTAAAACTAATTAGTTGTCCCTCCTTTGATTCTTGCTCAGAATCGTCATATTGGATCAAACCAATTTTGCACGAGATATCAAAATAATTGAAGCGCAATTGAGAAAAGAATTGGTGCGCTCCACTTCCTTTTTTGTATTGATACTTGACCACACATTTGAACACAACTTCATTTCAAAATTTATCTGATGATCAGTAAATATTAAAATTCAAATCTTCCTCCCCTTCTTTCATTCTTCAATTTTGTTGTTCACTTTTCATTTTATATTTGTTGTGGCCCTAACATAAATATTCATATTCTAGAAGGGCAAAGAAAGGCAAACCATTAACAGGAATATTAAAAAAAATTCCTTAATTAAATTAATCCTAATGCGACAACAGGATCAAACATTGGACCTCAAAAATTCATCAGAGGTCCAAAATTCCATTATAAATTGTAAATAGGAAGCAAAATCTACAGGTATGTCATTCTTGTCCAAAACTAGTGTAATAGCGTAAAAACTTAAGATTTTACTTGTTGGCACCTATTTTTGTCCGATATTTTGTGGTTTATAACCAAAAGAATAAAGGGAGGAAGAAAGGGGAAGAGAGGTGTTTTTGAAAAAAAATTGCAGCGTGAATTGGAAATGAGTAGGCCTTGCTCCGACTGTGAATCTCATTCGTCCACCGTGCGATCAAGCTGAAACTTTTTTAGTAAGATCTTGACTACTTTTTCATCATATTCAACGGTGGATTTGTTAATTGGAGGCCACTACCATCCAAAAAAATTCAAAACCGAAACAGGTCTCCCGGGTTATTTCTACTGCAGACAACATTATTGTGAGGACCATTTCTCTCAAACGAACCGTCCGATTGTCCTCAAATTTGGTCGGCATGTTCCTCCAATATGATACTTCAATCTGACCGGAGGGATTCTTGATTAGATTTTCCTAGCATCAGATATATTTTTTGCAAGATAGGCTGTTAGCTTTGATAGAAATGATACAGTTTCGGGCAGCCGTATTGCAGTGATCGTTTTTCTCAAATGAACCGTTCGATCTTCCTCAAATTTGGTCGGTATGTTCCTCGCATATGATACTTCAATATGACCGGAGGGATTTTCAATCTAGGCCCTCGGATGTGAGATATGGTGGTTGCAAAATGCCTATTCACATTGAGGAAAAAACCACTATTCCTATAAAGTCCCACATTGCCTATCTCTCACCTCTTCCTCTTCCCTTTCCCCTATATAAAGACCTCTATTCCTTCCCTAACACTCACAGAAAATTTTTTTTAAGAAAACCAAATTAACACATACTCTTAAGACACTTAGGCTTGGTTTAAAAACTAAGTTAGCGTCATAGTAAAATTTTAATTACCAATTTTCCCTACTCTTTTTCCTTTCTAAGAAATTTGGGGGATTTTCTACAACTTGGCTCCAGACACCAAGTTTTGGTCATCTTTGAGGAAATTTGGGGGGATTTTCTACAACTTGGCTCCATACACCAAGTTTTGGTCACCAACTTGGCCATCACATTGCGATACAGTTGCGACATTACTAAACTACAACATCCATGAGGAAGCACCCTGAACCCACTCCAATCCTTTTCTTCAAGATTATTCCCGGAACAAGTCTTCAAGAAGGAAAGCTAGTAAACATCCTTTCCTTCATTTTCTCCGTGTATTTATTTATTTATTTTTTGATTTTTATGGTGAGGTACAGTTCAATTTCTCTGTTATGCCTGTGAATTTCATTATGCATGCTAAAATAAAGTTATTTGCAGAGGATCCCAAAAAAATTCGTTAGGAAATATGGTGGTGACATGTCAAACCCAATGTTTCTTAAGCCTCCAGATGGCACTAAATGGGAAGTATTTTGGACTGAACATGATAGTGATATTTTCCTTGAAAGGGGTTGGATAAAATTTGCCACATATTACTCCGTGGATCATGGTCATATGGTGTTGTTTGAATACAAGCAAACTTGTAATTTTGAGGTACACATATTTGACAAGAGTACCGTTGAAATAGATTATCCTTTGCATGTCTCTCAAGATGCAAAGGACAACTTTGACCAAACGAGTGATAATGACTCGATTAAAATTTTGGATGCGGTACCACCATGCCATAAAAGAAAATCACCAATGCCTTCTCCTCAACCACGTAAAAAATCAAGAACTGGCACAAGTGAAAGTGTTGAGAGAATATCCATTGAGCAAAACTTGCCTCGTCATGTCCAAACTGAAGGCACAAACCTCGAGAAGTCTAAGTTTGCATCTGTGAAGAAAGAATCGGAGGGTATGTTTCTTGTCATTGGATTATCCTTATCATCTCATGTATTTCATAAATTACACATCTTTGACAAGAGTACCCTTGTAATAGGATATCCTTTCGGTAGCACTCAATATGAGCAATCACCATGCCAGAACACTGGACTGAAATCACCAGTGGCTTGTCCTCAATCACGTAACAAATCGAAAACTACCACAACTCATGGGACAAACTTTGATAATTCTAAAATTGCAGCTGTCAATAAAGAATTGGATGGTATGGATTTCATGATCGGATTATCCTTTTATTTTAATGGATTCTGTTGAGATTTTGAGTTCAAATTTTCATTACTTCGGATTATCAGAGGATGTGGATGGTATCTCCCCCAACGCGAATGGAGCTCTGAAAGAAGTTGATAAATTTGCCTCAAAAAATCCTTTTTTCACATTCAAAGTGGAGCCGAGAATTCTATGTGTACCGGTGAGGTTTAAGTTAAGAAGCAAAATAAACACATGTATCTGTATGGAAACTTTATTCCATATATGCATGCGGCAAAAATGCATTTATTACTCATTAAATCTTATGCTCTGATCTAATGTTGATGAAAATTTAACTTGATGCAGCATTTATCTCTTGCCTTCATAAGAGAGTACTTCAATAACATGAAGACACAGATTGTGTATTTACGGTGTGGAAAGATAGTGTGGCCTATCAACTTACTATGTTATCCAAACAACTCTGCAGCCATGTTTTCTGGAGGTTGGTCCCAATTTGCAAAAGAATGTAAATTGGTAGTTGGAGATGCTTGTGTGTTTGAGCTGATCAACAAAGAAGATGCAGTATTTGATGTTCATATTTTCAGACGCCACAATCAGGCAATGTAATTGGAGCCGTTGGTACTGTTACCCTAAAGATGTATCACTCGTTTTATTGTAGTTAAGAAATCTTAGGACACTTTTTCTACCGAAGCATATCATTACATTGTGAGGAACAATATTCATGTCATGTTATTTTTGGAAAAATTCTAAAGTACGTTTTCTTAGCGTTTAATATTTTTTGGATAAAAAAATAAAATAAAATAAAAGTAAAAACCAAAAAAAAAAAAATCAAAAGTAGCGGGAAAGAAGTAGAAGGAAGTCTGTGAGAGTGAAAATTGACTATTGAGAGTGAAAATTTATTATAGTATTAAAAAAAGCAAAATATGGGACACAAAATAAAAATAAAATAAAAATAAAAAATAAAAAAATATATTATCTGTAGAAATAATAATGATTAAATATTAGTTTAAAACTTGTATTAAATATGTACATGTCATATTTTTAAATCTAATTCTCTAAAAATAATTCCACAAGTCTTTGAAGAATTTATACCTTTAAACATTGTAAATCTTCAATAATTTAAGATAAATTACAAAAATATTAAAAAAAATTAAATGTAAAATAAGCTGAATTGAAAATTTAAAAAATAAATTAGAATGTATAAGATTAGATTTGGATGCACGGTACAATTGGCAAAAAATTTAATTTATTGTTTTTTAAATATAAAATTACTAATTTATGGCTATTTTGGAAAAAATTTACATATTAATTGCACAATATCATGCCCAATTTAGGTGCCACCAATCACGACTAAATTGAGCGTCACACAAGAGGCAATCACGCCTAATTTAGGCGTCACTCATCAGGTGTTGACATGTGTCACCTTTTTTTTTAAAAAAAAATTAACAATTTAATCGTAAAACTTCTGAATGACATAACTTTTGAGCCAGGTATCCAAATCAGGTAATTTTTTTTTAATCCAAATAACTTTTCGAGATCTACGCAATCACATCTCATTTGAAATATTTTATCTCTCATAAACATTATTTAAAGTTGTAAGAATGATATTATAAAAGCGGTTAAACCCCGAAGCCTCTGAGTTATGGGTTTGTGATTTAATATAAAAAAATAAATAAAGATTTGGTTTGTGATTTAAATTAAAAATCAATATCAAAATTATTATTAAAAAGGAAAACAAAATAAAGATTTGATTTTTATTTAAACTCAAAAACTTATTTGACAAATTTGTATTAATAAAGGAAATAATTAAATAAGAAATCTGTTTATCTTTCTTGTAAAAGTTAATTAAATAAATATATTTGCTTTTATTCTATTCATCCGTTTTCAATGGAATCTATTTTCCT
Organism: Gastrolobium villosum; assembly: GCA_032173675.1. NCBI lineage: Eukaryota > Viridiplantae > Streptophyta > Magnoliopsida > Fabales > Fabaceae > Gastrolobium > Gastrolobium villosum. The sequence goes on along the minus strand of JAVKPL010006075.1, from coordinate 7,802 downwards.
TCGAAAAACAACACAAAATCAATTTCTTCAGCATTTATTTTATTCATCTATTTTCAACGGAATCCATTTTCCTTCGAAAAACAACACAAAATCAATTTTTTCTGCATTTATTTTATTCATCCATTTTTTATGGAATCCATTTTCCGTCAAAAAACTTCACAAAATGAATTTCTATTCCAATTATTTTATTCATCCGTTTTCAACGGAATTCATTTTTCGTCAAAAATCTTCGACGGAATCCATTTTTTGTCAAAAAAAATTTCAAAATCATTTTTTTTTTGCATTTATTTTATTCATCCGTTTTCGACGGAATTCATTTTCAGTCAAAAATCTTCGACGCAAATCACTTTCCGTCAAAAATCTTCGACGGAATCCATTTTCCGTCAAAAAACTTCACAAAATCAATTTCTTCTGCATTTATTTTATTCATCAGTTTTCGACGAAATCCATTTTCCATTGAAATATTTCACAAAATCAATTTCTTTTGCATTTATTTTACTCATCAGTTTTCGACGGAATCCATTTTCCGTCAAAAAACTTCACAAAATCAATTTCTTTTGCATTTACTTTATTCATCCATTTTTGACGGAATTCATTTTCCGTCAAAAATCTTCGACGGAATCCATTTTCCGTCGAAAAACTTCACAAAATCAATTTCTTTTGCATTTATTTTATTCATCAATTTTCGACGGAATCCATTTTCCATCAAAAAACTTCACAAAATCAATTTCTTTTGCATTTATTATATTCATCAGTTTTCGACGGAATCCATTTTCCATCGAAAAACTTCACAAAATCAATTTCTTTTGCATTTATTTTATTCATCCATTTTCGACGGAATCCATTTTCCGTCAAAACACTTCACAAAATCAATTTCTTTTGCATTTATTTTATTCATCAGTTTTCGACGAAATCCATTTTCCATTGAAAAATTTCACAAAATCAATTTCTTTTGCATTTATTTTATTCATCAGTTTTCGACGGAATCCATTTTCCGTCAAAAAACATCACAAAATCAATTTCTTTTGCATTCACTTTATTCATCCATTTTCGACGGAATTCATTTTCCGTCAAAAATCTTCGACGGAATCCATTTTCCGTCGAAAAACTTCACAAAATCAATTTCTTTTGCATTTATTTTATTCATCAATTTTCGACGGAATCCATTTTCCATCAAAAAACTTAATAAAATCAATTTCTTTTGCATTTATTTTATTCATCAGTTTTCGACGAAATTCTTTTTCCGTCGAAAAACTTCACAAAATCAATTTCTTTTGCATTTATTTTATTCATCAATTTTCGACGGAATCCATTTTCCATCAAAAAACTTCACAAAATCAATTTCTTTTGCATTTATTTTATTCATCAGTTTTCGACGGAATCCATTTTCCATCGAAAAACTTCACAAAATCAATTTCTTTTGCATTTATTTTATTCATCGGTTTTCGACGAAATTCTTTTTCCGTCGAAAAACTTCACAAAATGAATTTCTTTTGCAATTTATTTTATTCATCCATTTTCAACGGAATTCGTTTTCCGTCAAAAATCTTCGACGCAATCCATTTTCGTCGAAAAACTTCACAAAATCAATTTCTTTTGCATTTATTTTATTTATCCAATTTCGACGAAATCCATTTTCGACGAAAAACTTCACAATATCAATTTCTTTTGCATTTATTTTATTCATCAGTTTTCGACGAAATTCTTTTTCCGTCAAAAAACTTCACAAAATCAATTTCTTTTGCATTTATTTTATTCATCCATTTTCGTCGGAATACATTTTCCGTCAAAAATCTTTGACGGAATCCATTTTCCGTCGAAAAACTTCACAAAATCAATTTCTTTTGCATATATTTTTTTCATCCGTTTTCGACGGAATCCATTTTCCGTCGAAAAACTTTACAAAATCAATTTCTTTTCCACTTTATTTTAGTCATCCGTTTTTGACGGAATTCATTTTCCGTCCAAAATCTTCGATGGATTTCCTTTTTCGTCGAAAAATTTCACAAAGTCAATTTTTTTTGCTTTTATTCTATTCATCCGTTTTCAACGGAATCTATTTTCCTTCGAAAAACAACACAAAATCAATTTCTTCAGCATTTATTTTATTCATCTGTTTTCAACGGAATCCATTTTCCTTCGAAAAACAACACAAAATCAATTTTTTCTGCATTTATTTTATTCATCCATTTTTTATGGAATCCATTTTCCGTCAAAAAACTTCACAAAATGAATTTCTATTCCAATTATTTTATTCATCCGTTTTCAACGGAATTCATTTTTCGTCAAAAATCTTCGACGGAATCCATTTTTTGTCAAAAAAAATTTCAAAATCATTTTTTTTTTGCATTTATTTTATTCATCCGTTTTCGACGGAATTCATTTTCAGTCAAAAATCTTCGACGCAAATCACTTTCCGTCAAAAATCTTCGACGGAATCCATTTTCCGTCAAAAAACTTCACAAAATCAATTTCTTCTGCATTTATTTTATTCATCAGTTTTCGACGAAATCCATTTTCCATTGAAATATTTCACAAAATCAATTTCTTTTGCATTTATTTTATTCATCAGTTTTCGACGGAATCCATTTTCCGTCAAAAAACTTCACAAAATCAATTTCTTTTGCATTTACTTTATTCATCCATTTTTGACGGAATTCATTTTCCGTCAAAAATCTTCGACGGAATCCATTTTCCGTCGAAAAACTTCACAAAATCAATTTCTTTTGCATTTATTTTATTCATCAATTTTCGACGGAATCCATTTTCCATCAAAAAACTTCACAAAATCAATTTCTTTTGCATTTATTATATTCATCAGTTTTCGACGGAATCCATTTTCCATCGAAAAACTTCACAAAATCAATTTCTTTTGCATTTATTTTATTCATCCATTTTCGACGGAATCCATTTTCCGTCAAAACACTTCACAAAATCAATTTCTTTTGCATTTATTTTATTCATCAGTTTTCGACGAAATCCATTTTCCATTGAAAAATTTCACAAAATCAATTTCTTTTGCATTTATTTTATTCATCAGTTTTCGACGGAATCCATTTTCCGTCAAAAAACATCACAAAATCAATTTCTTTTGCATTTACTTTATTCATCCATTTTCGACGGAATTCATTTTCCGTCAAAAATCTTCGACGGAATCCATTTTCCGTCGAAAAACTTCACAAAATCAATTTCTTTTGCATTTATTTTATTATTCATCAATTTTCGACGGAATCCATTTTCCATCAAAAAACTTAATAAAATCAATTTCTTTTGCATTTATTTTATTCATCAGTTTTCGACGAAATTCTTTTTCCGTCGAAAAACTTCACAAAATCAATTTCTTTTGCATTTATTTTATTCATCAATTTTCGACGGAATCCATTTTCCATCAAAAAACTTCACAAAATCAATTTCTTTTGCATTTATTTTATTCATCAGTTTTCGACGGAATCCATTTTCCATCGAAAAACTTCACAAAATCAATTTCTTTTGCATTTATTTTATTCATCGGTTTTCGACGAAATTCTTTTTCCGTCGAAAAACTTCACAAAATGAATTTCTTTTGCAATTTATTTTATTCATCCATTTTCAACGGAATTCGTTTTCCGTCAAAAATCTTCGACGCAATCCATTTTCGTCGAAAAACTTCACAAAATCAATTTCTTTTGCATTTATTTTATTCATCCAATTTCGACGAAATCCATTTTCGACGAAAAACTTCACAATATCAATTTCTTTTGCATTTATTTTATTCATCAGTTTTCGACGAAATTCTTTTTCCGTCAAAAAACTTCACAAAATCAATTTCTTTTGCATTTATTTTATTCATCCATTTTCGTCGGAATACATTTTCCGTCAAAAATCTTTGACGGAATCCATTTTCCGTCGAAAAACTTCACAAAATCAATTTCTTTTGCATATATTTTTTTCATCCGTTTTCGACGGAATCCATTTTCCGTCGAAAAACTTTACAAAATCAATTTCTTTTCCACTTTATTTTAGTCATCCGTTTTTGACGGAATTCATTTTCCGTCCAAAATCTTCGATGGATTTCCTTTTTCGTCGAAAAATTTCACAAAGTCAATTTTTTTTGCTTTTATTCTATTCATCCGTTTTCAACGGAATCTATTTTCCTTCGAAAAACAACACAAAATCAATTTCTTCAGCATTTATTTTATTCATCTGTTTTCAACGGAATCCATTTTCCTTCGAAAAACAACACAAAATCAATTTTTTCTGCATTTATTTTATTCATCCATTTTTTATGGAATCCATTTTCCGTCAAAAAACTTCACAAAATGAATTTCTATTCCAATTATTTTATTCATCCGTTTTCAACGGAATTCATTTTTCGTCAAAAATCTTCGACGGAATCCATTTTTTGTCAAAAAAAATTTCAAAATCATTTTTTTTTTGCATTTATTTTATTCATCCGTTTTCGACGGAATTCATTTTCAGTCAAAAATCTTCGACGCAAATCACTTTCCGTCAAAAATCTTCGACGGAATCCATTTTCCGTCAAAAAACTTCACAAAATCAATTTCTTCTGCATTTATTTTATTCATCAGTTTTCGACGAAATCCATTTTCCATTGAAATATTTCACAAAATCAATTTCTTTTGCATTTATTTTATTCATCAGTTTTCGACGGAATCCATTTTCCGTCAAAAAACTTCACAAAATCAATTTCTTTTGCATTTACTTTATTCATCCATTTTCGACGGAATCCATTTTCCGTCGAAAAACTTCACAAAATCAATTTCTTTTGCATATATTTTATTCATCAATTTTCGACGGAATCCATTTTCCATTAAAAAACTTCACAAAATCAATTTCTTTTGCATTTATTATATTCATCAGTTTTCGACGGAATCCATTTTCCATCGAAAAACTTCACAAAATCAATTTCTTTTGCATTTATTTTATTCATCCATTTTCGACGGAATCCATTTTCCGTCAAAACACTTCACAAAATCAATTTCTTTTGCATTTATTTTATTCATCAGTTTTCGACGAAATCCATTTTCCATTGTAAAATTTCACAAAATCAATTTCTTTTGCATTTATTTTATTCATCAGTTTTCGACGGAATCCATTTTCCGTCAAAAAACATCACAAAATCAATTTCTTTTGCATTTACTTTATTCATCCATTTTCGATGGAATTCATTTTCCGTCAAAAATCTTCGACGGAATCCATTTTCCGTCGAAAAACTTCACAAAATCAATTTCTTTTACATTTATTTTATTCATCAATTTTCGACGGAATCCATTTTCCATCAAAAAACTTAATAAAATCAATTTCTTTTGCATTTATCTTATTCATCAGTTTTCGACGAAATTCTTTTTCCGTCGAAAAACTTCACAAAATCAATTTCTTTTGCATTTATTTTATTCATCAATTTTCGACGGAATCCATTTTCCATAAAAAAACTTCACAAAATCAATTTCTTTTGCATTTATTTTATTCATCAGTTTTCGACGGAATCCATTTTCCATCGAAAAACTTCACAAAATCAATTTCTTTTGCATTTATTTTATTCATCGGTTTTCGACGAAATTCTTTTTCCGTCGAAAAACTTCACAAAATGAATTTCTTTTGCAATTTATTTTATTCATCCATTTTCAACGGAATTCGTTTTCCGTCAAAAATCTTCGACACAATCCATTTTCGTCGAAAAACTTCACAAAATCAATTTCTTTTGCATTTATTTTATTCATCCAATTTCGACGAAATCCATTTTCGACGAAAAACTTCACAATATCAATTTCTTTTGCATTTATTTTATTCATCAGTTTTCGACGAAATTCTTTTTCCGTCAAAAAACTTCACAAAATCAATTTCTTTTGCATTTATTTTATTCATCCATTTTCGTCGGAATACATTTTCCGTCAAAAATCTTTGACGGAATCCATTTTCCGTCGAAAAACTTCACAAAATCAATTTCTTTTGCATATATTTTTTTCATCCGTTTTCGACGGAATCCATTTTCCGTCGAAAAACTTTACAAAATCAATTTCTTTTCCACTTTATTTTAGTCATCCGTTTTTGACGGAATTCATTTTCCGTCCAAAATCTTCGACGGATTTCCTTTTTCGTCGAAAAATTTCACAAAGTCAATTTTTTTTGCTTTTATTCTATTCATCCGTTTTCAACGGAATCTATTTTCCTTCGAAAAACAACACAAAATCAATTTCTTCAGCATTTATTTTATTCATCTGTTTTCAACGGAATCCATTTTCCTTCGAAAAACAACACAAAATCATTTTTTTCTGCATTTATTTTATTCATCCATTTTTTTATGGAATCCATTTTCCGTCAAAAAACTTCACAAAATGAATTTCTATTCCAATTATTTTATTCATCCGTTTTCAAAGGAATTCATTTTTCGTCAAAAATCTTCGACGGAATCCATTTTTTGTCAAAAAAAATTTCAAAATCATTTTTTTTTGCATTTATTTTATTCATCCGTTTTCGACGGAATTCATTTTCAGTCAAAAATCTTCGACGCAAATCACTTTCCGTCAAAAATCTTCGACGGAATCCATTTTCCGTCAAAAAACTTCACAAAATCAATTTCTTTTGCATTTATTTTATTCATCAGTTTTCGACGAAATCCATTTTCCATTGAAATATTTCACAAAATCAATTTCTTTTGCATTTATTTTATTCATCAGTTTTCGACGGAATCCATTTTCCGTCAAAAAACTTCACAAAATCAATTTCTTTTGCATTTACTTTATTCATCCATTTTTGACGGAATTCATTTTCCGTCAAAAATCTTCGACGGAATCCATTTTCCGTCGAAAAACTTCACAAAATCAATTTCTTTTGCATTTATTTTATTCATCAATTTTCGACGGAATCCATTTTCCATCAAAAAACTTCACAAAATCAATTTCTTTTGCATTTATTATATTCATCAGTTTTCGACGGAATCCATTTTCCATCGAAAAACTTCACAAAATCAATTTCTTTTGCATTTATTTTATTCATCCATTTTCGACGGAATCCATTTTCCGTCAAAACACTTCACAAAATCAATTTCTTTTGCATTTATTTTATTCATCAGTTTTCGACGAAATCCATTTTCCATTGAAAAATTTCACAAAATCAATTTCTTTTGCATTTATTTTATTCATCAGTTTTCGACGGAATCCATTTTCCGTCAAAAAACATCACAAAATCAATTTCTTTTGCATTTACTTTATTCATCCATTTTCGACGGAATTCATTTTCCGTCAAAAATCTTCGACGGAATCCATTTTCCGTCGAAAAACTTCACAAAATCAATTTCTTTTGCATTTATTTTATTCATCAATTTTCGACGGAATCCATTTTCCATCAAAAAACTTAATAAAATCAATTTCTTTTGCATTTATTTTATTCATCAGTTTTCGACGAAATTCTTTTTCCGTCGAAAAACTTCACAAAATCAATTTCTTTTGCATTTATTTTATTCATCAATTTTCGACGGAATCCATTTTCCATCAAAAAACTTCACAAAATCAATTTCTTTTGCATTTATTTTATTCATCAGTTTTCGACGGAATCCATTTTCCATCGAAAAACTTCACAAAATCAATTTCTTTTGCATTTATTTTATTCATCGGTTTTCGACGAAATTCTTTTTCCGTCGAAAAACTTCACAAAATGAATTTCTTTTGCAATTTATTTTATTCATCCATTTTCAACGGAATTCGTTTTCCGTCAAAAATCTTCGACGCAATCCATTTTCGTCGAAAAACTTCACAAAATCAATTTCTTTTGCATTTATTTTATTCATCCAATTTCGACGAAAT
>JAVKPL010006074.1:0-25209 GCA_032173675.1 Gastrolobium villosum | reverse complement strand
TTGAAGATTTTTGACAAAAAATGAATTCCGTCGAAAATGGATGAAAAAAATAAATGCAAAAGAAATTGATTTTATTAATTTTTCGACGAAAAATGGATTCCGTCGAAGATTTTTGACGGAAAATGAATTCCGTTGAAAATGGAAGAATAAAATAATTACAAAAGAATTTGATTTTATTAATTTTTCGACGAAAAATGGATTTCGTTGAATATTTTGGACGAAAAATGTATTCCGTCGAAAACGGATTAATAAATTAAATGCAAAAGAAATTGATTTTGTGAAGTTTTTCGACGAAAAATAGATTCTGTAGACGATTTTTGACGGAAAATGGATTCCGTCGAAGATTTTTGACGGAAAATGAATTCAATCGAAAATGGATGAATAAAATAAATGCAAAAGAAATTAATTTTGTGAAGATTTTTGACGGAAAATGAATTCCGTCAAAAATGGATGAATAAAATAAATGTAAAAGAAATTGTTTTTGTTAAGTTTTTCGACAGAAAATGGATTCCGTCGAAGATTTTGGACGGAAAATGAATTCCGTCGAAAATGGATGAATAAAATAAATGCAAAATAAATTGATTTTTTGAAGTTTTTCGATGAAAAATGGATTCCGTCGAAGATTATTGACGAATAATGTATTCCGTCAAAAACGGATTAATATAATAAATGCTAAAGAAATTGATTTCGTGAAGTTTTTCGACGGAAGATTTTTGACGGAAAATGAATTCCGTCGAAAACCGATGAATAAAATAAATGCAAAATAAATTGATTTTGTGAAGGTTTTCGACGGAAAATGGATTCCGTCGAAGATTTTTGAAAATGAATTCCGTCGAAAATGGAAGAATAAAATAAATGCAAAATAAATTGATTTTATGAAGTTTTTCGACGAAAAACGGATTCCGTTTAAGATTTTTTACGAACAAAGTATTCCGTCGAAAACGGATGACTAAAATAAATACAAAAGAAATTGATTTTGTGAAGTTTTTCGACGGAAAAAGAATTTCGTCGAAAACGGATTAATAAAATAAATACAAAGGAAATTGATTTTGTAAGTTTTTCGACGGAAAATGGATTCCGTCGAAGATTTTTGACGGAAAATGTATTCCGTCGAAAATGGATGAATTAAATTAATGCAAAAGAAATTTATTTTGTGAAGTTTTTCGACGGAAAATGAATTCCTTCGAAAATGGATAAATAAAAAAATTGCAAAAGAAATTGATATTGTGAAATTTTTAGATGGAAAACGGATTCCGTCGAAAATGGATGAATAAAATAAATGCAAAAGAAATTGATTTTATGAAGTTTTTCGACGAAAAATGGATTGCGTCGAAGATTTTTTACGGAAAATGAATTCCTTTGAAAATGGATGAATAAAATAAATGCAAAAGAAATTGATTTTATTAATTTTTCGACGAAAAATGGATTCCGTTGAAGATTTTTGACGAAAAATGTATTCCGTCGAAAACGGATGAATAAAATAAATGCAAAAGAAAATGATTTTGTGAAGTTTTTCGACGGAAAATGGATTCCGTCGAAGATTTTTGACAGAAAATGAATTCCTTCGAAAACGGATGAATAAAATAAATGCAAAAGAAATTGATTTTATGAAGTTTTTCGACAGAAAATGGATTCCGTCGAAGATTTTTGACGGAAAATTAATTCCGTCGAAAATGGATGAATAAAATAAATGCACAAGAAATTGATTGTGAAGTTTTTGAGAAGTTTCGAAGATTTTTGACGAAAAATGAATTCCGTCGAAAATGGATGAATAAAATAAATGCAAAAGAAATAGATTTTTTGAAGTTTTTCGACGGAAAATAGATTCCGTCGAAGATTTTTGGTGGAAAATGAATTCCGTCGAAAATGGATGAATAAAATAAATGCAAAAGAAATTGATTTTATGAAGTTTTTCGACGAAAAATGGATTCCGTTGAAGATTTTTGACGAAAAATGTATTCCGTCGAAAACGGATGAATAAAATAAATGCAAAAGAAATTGATTTTGTGAAGATTTTTGACGAAAAATGAATTCCGTCGAAAATGGATGAATAAAATAAATGCAAAAGAAATAGATTTTTTGAAGTTTTTCGACGAAAAATAGATTTTATCGAAGATTTTTGGTGGAAAATGAATTCCGTCGAAAATGGATGAATAAAATAAATGCAAAAGAAATTGATTTTGTGAAGTTTTTCGACGGAAAATGAGTTCCTTTGAAAATGGATGAATAAAATAAATGCAAAAGAAATTGATTTTGTTAATTTTTCGACGAAAAAAGGATTCCGTTGAAGATTTTTAACGAAAAATGTATTCCGTCGAAAACGGATGAATAAAATAAATGCAAAAGAAATTGATTTTGTGAAGTTTTTCGACGGAAAATGGATTCCGTAGAAGATTATTGATGGAAAATGGATTCTGTCGAAGATTTTTGACGAAAAATGTATTCCATCGAAAACGGATTACTAAAATAGATGCAAAAGAAATTGATTTTGTGAAGTTTTTCGACGGAAAAAGAATTTCGTCGAAAACGGATTAATAAAATAAATGCAAAGGAAATTGATTTTGTAAGTTTTTCGATGGAAAATGGATTCCGTTGAAGATTTTTGAAGGAAAATGTATTCCGTCGAAAATGGATGAATTAAATTAATGCAAAAGAAATTTATTTTGTGAAGTTTTTCGACGGAAAATGAATTCCGTCGAAAATGGATGAATAAAATAAATGCAAAAGAAATTGATATTGTGAAATTTTTTGACGGAAAATGAATTCCGTTGAAAATGGATTAATAAAATAAATGCAAAAGAAATTGATTTTGTGAAGTTTTTCGACGGAAAATGGATTCCGTCGAAGATTTTTGAAAATGAATTCCGTCGAAAATGGATGAATAAAATAAATGCAAAAGAAATTGATTTTATTAATTTTTCGACAAAGAATGGATTCCGCCGATGATTTTTGACGAAAAAAGTATTCCGTCGAAAACGGATGACTAAAATAAATATAAATGAAATTGATTTTGTGAAGTTTTTCGACGGAAAAAGAGTTTTGTCGAAAACGGAAAATTGATTTTGTATTTTTCGAAAAATGGATTCCGTCGAATACAAAGGAAATTGATTTTGTAAGTTTTTCGACGGAAAATGGATTAAAATAAATGCAAAAGAAATTGATTTTATGAAGTTTTTCGACGAAAAATGGATTCGAAGATTTTTGACGGAAAATGAGTTCCTTTGAAAATGGATGAATAAAATAAATGCAAAAGAAATTGATTTTGTTAATTTTTCGACGAAAAAAGGATTCCGTTGAAGATTTTTAACGAAAAATGTATTCCGTCGAAAACGGATGAATAAAATAAATGCAAAAGAAATTGATTTTGTGATGTTTTTCGACGGAAAATGGATTCCGTAGAAGATTATTGATGGAAAATGGATTCTGTCGAAGATTTTTGACGAAAAATGTATTCCATCGAAAACGGATTACTAAAATAGATGCAAAAGAAATTGATTTTGTGAAGTTTTTCGACAAAAAGAATTTCGAAATTGATTTTGTATAAAATAAATGCAAAGGAAATTGATTTTGTAAGTTTTTCGATGGAAAATGGATTCCGTTGAAGATTTTTGAAGGAAAATGTATTCCGTCGAAAATGGATGAATTAAATTAATGCAAAAGAAATTTATTTTGTGAAGTTTTTCGACGGAAAATGAATTCCGTCGAAAATGGATGAATAAAATAAATGCAAATAAATGCAAAAGAAATTGATTTTATGAAGTTTTTCGACGAAAAATGGATTCCGTCGAAGATTTTTGACGGAAAATGAGTTCCTTTGAAAATGGATGAATAAAATAAATGCAAAAGAAATTGATTTTGTTAATTTTTCGACGAAAAAAGGATTCCGTTGAAGATTTTTAACGAAAAATGTATTCCGTCGAAAACGGATGAATAAAATAAATGCAAAAGAAATTGATTTTGTGATGTTTTTCGACGGAAAATGGATTCCGTAGAAGATTATTGATGGAAAATGGATTCTGTCGAAGATTTTTGACGAAAAATGTATTCCATCGAAAACGGATTACTAAAATAGATGCAAAAGAAATTGATTTTGTGAAGTTTTTCGACGGAAAAAGAATTTCGTCGAAAACGGATTAATAAAATAAATGCAAAGGAAATTGATTTTGTAAGTTTTTCGATGGAAAATGGATTCCGTTGAAGATTTTTGAAGGAAAATGTATTCCGTCGAAAATGGATGAATTAAATTAATGCAAAAGAAATTTATTTTGTGAAGTTTTTCGACGGAAAATGAATTCCGTCGAAAATGGATGAATAAAATAAATGCAAAAGAAATTGATATTGTGAAATTTTTTGACGGAAAATGAATTCCGTTGAAAATGGATTAATAAAATAAATGCAAAAGAAATTGATTTTATTAATTTTTCGACGAAAAATGGAATCCGTTGAAGATTTTTGACGAAAAATGTATTCCGTCAAAAACGGATGAATAAAATAAATGCAAAAGAAAATGATTTTGTGAAGTTTTTCGATGGAAAATGGATTCCGTAGAAGATTTTTGACGGAAAATGGATTGCGTCGAAGATTTTTGACGGAAAATGAATTCCATCGAAAACGAATGAATAAAATAAATGCAAAAGAAATTGATTTTGTGAAGTTTTTCGACGGAAAATGGATTCCAATAAAGATTTTTGACGGAAAATGAATTCCGTCGAAAATGGATGAATAAAATAAATGCAAAAAAAATTGATTTTATTAATTTTTCGACGAAAAATGGATTCCGTCGAAGATTTTTGACGGAAAATGAATTCCGTTGAAAATGGATGAATAAAATAAATACAAAAGAAATTGATTTTATTAATTTTTCGACGAAAAATGGATTTCGTTGAAGATTTTGGACGAAAAATGTATTCCGTCGAAAACAGATGAATTAAATAAATGTAAAAGAAATTGATTTTGTGAAGTTTTTCGACGAAAAATTGATTCTGTAGAAGATATTTGACGGAAAATGGATTTCGTCGAAGATTTTTGACGGAAAATGAATTCAATCGAAAATGGATGAATAAAATAAATGCAAAAGAAATTGATTTTGTGAAGTTTTTCGACAGAAAATGGATTCCGTCGAAGATTTTTGACGAAAAATTAATTCCGTCGAAAATGGATGAATAAAATAAATGCATAAGAAATTGATTTTGTGAAGTTTTTCGATGGAAAATGGATTCCGTCGAATTTTTGACGGAAAATGAATTCCGTCGAAAATGGATGAATAAAATAAATGCAAAAGAAATTGATTTTATTAATTTTTCGACGAAAAATGGATTCCGTCGAAGATTTTTGACGGAAAATGAATTCCGTTGAAAATGGATGAATAAAATAAATACAAAAGAAATTGATTTTATTAATTTTTCGACGAAAAATGGATTTCGTTGAAGATTTTGGACGAAAAATGTATTCCGTCGAAAACAGATGAATTAAATAAATGTAAAAGAAATTGATTTTGTGAAGTTTTTCGACGAAAAATGGATTCTGTAGAAGATATTTGACGGAAAATGGATTTCGTCGAAGATTTTTGACGGAAAATGAATTCAATCGAAAACGGATGAATAAAATAAATGCAAAAGAAATTGATTTTGTGAAGTTTTTCGACAGAAAATGCATTCCGTCGAAGATTTTTGACGAAAAATTAATTCCGTCGAAAATGGATGAATAAAATAAATGCATAAGAAATTGATTTTGTGAAGTTTTTCGATGTAAAATGGATTCCGTCGAAGATTTTTGACGGAAAATGAATTCCGTCGAAAATGGATGAATAAAATAAATGCAAAAGAAATTGATTTTATTAATTTTTCGACGAAAAATGGATTCCGTCGAAGATTTTTGACGGAAAATGAATTCCGTTGAAAATGGATGAATAAAGTAAATACAAAAGAAATTGATTTTATTAATTTTTCGACGAAAAATGGATTTCGTTGAAGATTTTGGACGAAAAATGTATTCCGTCGAAAACAGATGAATTAAATAAATGTAAAAGAAATTGATTTTGTGAAGTTTTTCGACGAAAAATGGATTCTGTAGAAGATATTTGACGGAAAATGGATTTCGTCGAAGATTTTTGACGGAAAATGAATTCAATTGAAAACGGATGAATAAAATAAATGCAAAAGAAATTGATTTTGTGAAGATTTTTGACGGAAAATGGATTTCGTCGAAGATTTTTGACGAAAAATTAATTCCGTCGAAAATGGATGAATAAAATAAATGCATAAGAAATTGATTTTGTGAAGTTTTTCGATGGAAAATGGATTCCGTCGAAGATTTTTGACGAAAAATGAATTCCATCGAAAACGGATGAATAAAATAAATACAAAAGAAATTGATTTTGTGAAGTTTTTCGACGGAAAATGGATTCCGTTGAAGATTTTTGACAAAAAATGAATTCCGTCGAAAATGGATGAAAAAAATAAATGCAAAAGAAATTGATTTTATTAATTTTTCGACGAAAAATGGATTCCGTCGAAGATTTTTGACGGAAAATGAATTCCGTTGAAAATGGAAGAATAAAATAATTACAAAAGAATTTGATTTTATTAATTTTTCGACGAAAAATGGATTTCGTTGAAGATTTTGGACGAAAAATGTATTCCGTCGAAAACGGATTAATAAAATAAATGCAAAAGAAATTGATTTTGTGAAGTTTTTCGACGAAAAATAGATTCTGTAGACGATTTTTGACGGAAAATGGATTCCGTCGAAGATTTTTGACGGAAAATGAATTCAATCGAAAATGGATGAATAAAATAAATGCAAAAGAAATTAATTTTGTGAAGATTTTTGACGGAAAATGAATTCCGTCAAAAATGGATGAATAAAATAAATGTAAAAGAAATTGTTTTTGTTAATTTTTCGACAGAAAATGGATTCCGTCGAAGATTTTGGACGGAAAATGAATTCCGTCGAAAATGGATGAATAAAATAAATGCAAAATAAATTGATTTTTTGAAGTTTTTCGATGAAAAATGGATTCCGTCGAAGATTATTGACGAATAATGTATTCCGTCAAAAACGGATTAATATAATAAATGCTAAAGAATTGATTTCGTGAAGATTTTTGACGGAAAATGAATTCCGTCGAAAACCGATGAATAAAATAAATGCAAAATAAATTGATTTTGTGAAGGTTTTCGACGGAAAATGGATTCCGTCGAAGATTTTTGAAAATGAATTCCGTCGAAAATGGAAGAATAAAATAAATGCAAAATAAATTGATTTTATGAAGTTTTTCGACGAAAAACGGATTCCGTTTAAGATTTTTTACGAACAAAGTATTCCGTCGAAAACGGATGACTAAAATAAATACAAAAGAAATTGATTTTGTGAAGTTTTTCGACGGAAAAAGAATTTCGTCGAAAACGGATTAATAAAATAAATACAAAGGAAATTGATTTTGTAAGTTTTTCGACGGAAAATGGATTCCGTCGAAGATTTTTGACGGAAAATGTATTCCGTCGAAAATGGATGAATTAAATTAATGCAAAAGAAATTTATTTTGTGAAGTTTTTCGACGGAAAATGAATTCCTTCGAAAATGGATAAATAAAATAATTGCAAAAGAATTGATATTGTGAAATTTTTAGATAGAAAACGGATTCCGTCGAAAATGGATGAATAAAATAAATGCAAAAGAAATTGATTTTATGAAGTTTTTCGACGAAAAATGGATTGCGTCGAAGATTTTTTACGGAAAATGAATTCCTTTGAAAATGGATGAATAAAATAAATGCAAAAGAAATTGATTTTATTAATTTTTCGACGAAAAATGGATTCCGTTGAAGATTTTTGACGAAAAATGTATTCCGTCGAAAACGGATGAATAAAATAAATGCAAAAGAAAATGATTTTGTGAAGTTTTTCGACGGAAAATGGATTCCGTCGAAGATTTTTGACAGAAAATGAATTCCTTCGAAAACGGATGAATAAAATAAATGCAAAAGAAATTGATTTTATGAAGTTTTTCGACAGAAAATGGATTCCGTCGAAGATTTTTGACGGAAAATTAATTCCGTCGAAAATGGATGAATAAAATAAATGCAAAAGAAATTGATTTTGTGAAGTTTTTCGACGGAAAATGGATTCCGTCGAAGATTTTTGACGAAAAATGAATTCCGTCGAAAATGGATGAATAAAATAAATGCAAAAGAAATAGATTTTTTGAAGTTTTTCGACGGAAAATAGATTCCGTCGAAGATTTTTGGTGGAAAATGAATTCCGTCGAAAATGGATGAATAAAATAAATGCAAAAGAAATTGATTTT
The DNA here is from genome assembly GCA_032173675.1 of Gastrolobium villosum. Lineage (NCBI taxonomy): Eukaryota > Viridiplantae > Streptophyta > Magnoliopsida > Fabales > Fabaceae > Gastrolobium > Gastrolobium villosum. Next base: position 16,902 of record JAVKPL010006074.1, on the reverse strand, counting down.
ATGAAGTTTTTCGACGAAAAATGGATTCCGTTGAAGATTTTTGACGAAAAATGTATTCCGTCGAAAACGGATGAATAAAATAAAAGCAAAAGAAATTGATTTTGTGAAGATTTTTGACGAAAAATGAATTCCGTCGAAAATGGATGAATAAAATAAATGCAAAAGAAATAGATTTTTTGAAGTTTTTCGACGAAAAATAGATTCCGTCGAAGATTTTTGGTGGAAAATGAATTCCGTCGAAAATTGATGAATAAAATAAATGCAAAAGAAATTGATTTTATGAAGTTTTTCGACGAAAAATGGATTCCGTTGAAGATTTTTGACGAAAAATGTATTCCGTCGAAAACGGATGAATAAAATAAATGCAAAAGAAATTGATTTTGTGAAGATTTTTGACGGAAAATGAATTCCGTCGAAAATGGATGAATAAAATAAATGCAAAAGAAATTGATTTTCTGAAGTTTTTCGACGGAAAATGGATTCCGTCGAAGATTTTTGACGAAAAATGTATTCCGTCGAAAACGGATTAATAAAATAAATGAAAAAGAAATTGATTTTGTGAAGATTTTTGACGGAAAATGAATTCCGTCGAAAACGGATGAATAAAATAAATGCAAAAGAAATTTATTTTGTGAAGTTTATCGACGGAAATTGGATCCCGTCGAAAATCTTGGACGGAAAATGATTTTCGTCGAAAATAGATGAATAAAATAAATGCAAAAGAAATTGATTTTCTGAAGTTTTTCGACGGAAAATGGATTCCGTCGAAGATTTTTGACGAAAAATGTATTCCGTCGAAAACGGATTAATAAAATAAATGAAAAAGAAATTGATTTTGTGAAGATTTTTTACGGAAAATGAATTCCGTCGAAAACGGATGAATAAAATAAATGCAAAAGAAATTTATTTTGTGAAGTTTATCGACGGAAATTGGATCCCGTCGAAAATCTTGGACGGAAAATGATTTTCGTCGAAAATGGATGAATAAAATAAATGCAAAAGAAATTGATTTTCTGAAGTTTTTCGATGGAAAATGGATTCCATCGAAAACAGATGAATAAAATAAATGCAAAAGAAATTGATATTGTGAAATTTTTAGATGGAAAACGGATTCCGTCGAAAATGGATGAATAAAATAAATGCAAAAGAAATTGATTTTATGAAGTTTTTCGACGAAAAATGGATTCCGTCGAAGATTTTTGACGGAAAATGAGTTCCTTTGAAAATGGATGAATAAAATAAATGCATAAGAAATTGATTTTGTTAATTTTTCGACGAAAAAAGGATTCCGTTGAAGATTTTTGACGAAAAATGTATTCCGTCGAAAACGGATGAATAAAATAAATGCAAAAGAAATTGATTTTGTGAAGTTTATCGACGGAAAATGGATTCCGTCGAAGATTTTTGACAAAAAATGTATTCCGTCGAAAACGGATGACTAAAATAGATGCAAAAGAAATTGATTTTGTAAAGTTTTTCGACGGAAAATGAATTTCGTTGAAAATGGATGAATAAAATAAATGCAAAAGAAATTGATTTTATTAATTTTTCGACGAAAAATGGATTCCGTTGAAGATTTTTGACGAAAAATGTATTCCGTCAAAAACGGATGAATAAAATAATGCAAAAGAAAATGATTTTGTGAAGTTTTTCGATGGAAAATGGATTCCATAGAAGATTTTTGACGGAAAATGGATTCCGTCGAAGATTTTTGACGGAAAATGAATTCCATCGAAAACGGATGAATAAAATTAATGCAAAAGAAATTGATTTTGTGAAGTTTTTCGACGGAAAATGGATTCCGTTAAAGATTTTTGACGGAAAATGAATTCCGTCGAAAATGGATGAATAAAATAAATGCAAAAGAAATTGATTTTATTAATTTTTCGACGAAAAATGGATTCCGTCGAAGATTGACGGAAAATGAATTCCGTTGAAAATGGATGAATAAAATAAATACAAAAGAAATTGATTTTATTAATTTTTCGACGAAAAATGGATTTCGTTGAAGATTTTGGACGAAAAATGTATTCCGTCGAAAACGGATGAATAAAATAAATGGAAAAGAAATTTATTTTGTGAAGTTTTTCGACGAAAAATGGATTCTGTAGAAGATATTTGACGGAAAATGGATTCCGTCGAAGATTTTTGACGGAAAATGAATTCAATCGAAAACGGATGAATAAAATAAATGCAAAAGAAATTGTGTAACATCCCGCATAATTAGTAAAATACATAGGTACTATATGCTATATGTACATGTGTAGAATTCGGATGTATGGTTTATGTGTAATGGCTTGTGAATTGTTTGATCTTTATTCCTTGGATAAGACTAAGGTAATTAATTAAATTAAATCATAGGAGGGAACATATGTAGACATGTGAATTTAATCATATAAGTAATGTGAGTGTGTGTTATAGAACCTTAGTGTTCATTGGACTTTGGTAGTGGGCTAGTGTGTGTGGGTGGACTTGTTGCTAGTGGACTTGTGATTGGATCCTTTTGTGTGTGTGGCCAATGGCCCATGGAGGGCTCTTGGATCAAGCTAGTTCAGCCCAAGGTTGTGTCCACCCTTATCTCCCCTAAGCCTTGTCCAACTAAGGTGTCTTGTGTATCAAGTAACTCTCACATGGCAAGGTTAATTCCCACTCATTTATGCGCACAAGAAGGTGAGTAACACTTAGAAAAAAAAATCTGCCAAGTTCCTTATTGTTGACCGCCACCTCACCTTGACTTTTGCACACTTGATTTCAATTTTATTGCATGGTAGACACATGGACCTTTGAGCATGATTTTAGGCTGCTTATTTCCCCATTTTGGCGCACATGGGAGGGGTCTTGGTGCAGATTTTTTTTATGACACAAACTGCCTAACTTGTTGACTTGGAGAACCCTCTTGCACTTCCATCATGAGACTGATTTGTGCAGATTTTTGGCAAGCTTTTTGCAGCCCATCATGAGCCAAACCTGCCTTGTTTTCACATGCATCATAAGAGGATTTTTGGCTGCATTTTCATCATTTTGTGCAGCTCCAAAATCTGAATTTGGGCTGTCACAAATCTACACTCATGATGCACCTCTTTCCCTCTCATCATTGCGCACCAAGGCTGCCTAAGTGCAGATTTTTGGGCTGCCACATAGTTGTTTTCCTTGTTGACTTAGCAAAGCTCTTACATGTACTCATGATGCACCTCCTCCACTCCATTTTTGCGCATAACTTGGTCAATGATGCAGAAAATTTTCTGACTTAGGACAGCCACCAAATCTGAACATATCACTCCCCACTCCTTGCATGTGAATAGAGTAAATTAGAAGCAAACCCTTTGCTTGATTCAGCCCTTGTATGCAGCCCCATCCCCTCAAGTAATCAGAATTTTTCATGATGGATAATCATAGCAACTTCTCCTCTCTTCCCCTTTAAAGTTGCGCACAAGAGGGGGTTGTCCCCATTCATTTTGTGCAGCCAACTCCTCTCCTCTCTCCCTCACACTCTAGCTAAGCATTGCAAGAACCTTAGGAGGAAGAAAGACCAAGCCAACTCCCTCCTTCCCTCACCTTAAAACCGTGGCCTAGACACTAGTGGAGTGTGAGTTTCTCCTCTTTTCCTCTCACTGTCCAGCATTGATCCTCAACCTTGAAGCTGTCCTAGTGTGTTCATCCTCACTTTGTGTGCGCATTGATCCTCTTGGGAGGGTGGACCTGTTGTGAAGTAGAGCTAGAAGGGTGTGGTGAAGTGTGTGCTACAAGAGGTAGGCCTTGAACTTAGAACTCTTTCTTTGTGTAGTCATGTAAGTGTGCTTGAACGTCTCCTTGTATATGTTTTGCTTTGGATCCTTGGTTGAGCATGATAAAAGTATAAGTATGGAGCCATTTTATGATGACTTGTATGCATGAGTTGTAGAGTGAAAGCCTCATGGTTATATGCCACTGTTTCGTATGATTATGTCACTGTTTTGAAGAGAAATGTGCCACTGTTTCCCTTTGAATGTGCCACTGTTTTGAAGATGTATGCCCACTGTTTCGGTTCATCAAAATCACCATTACGTGCCACTGTTTCTGCACATTATATGCCACTGTTTCTGCACATATATGCCACTGTTTCTGCACATTACATGCCACTATTTCTGCACATTATATGCCACTGTTTCTGCACATTACATGCCACTGTTTCTGCACATTATATGCCACTGTTTCTGCACATATATGCCACTGTTTCTGCACATTACATGCCACTGTTTCTGCACATTATATGCCACTGTTTCTGCACATATATGCCACTGTTTCTGCACATTACATGCCACTGTTTCTGTACATTATATGCCACTGTTTCTGCACATATATGCCACTGTTTTAGCCCAATATATGCCACTGTTTTAGTCATCATATGCCACTGTTTTTATGCATAACATGCCACTGTTTTAGTCATCAAATGCCACTGTTTCTATGCATAAAATGCCACTGTTTTTATGCATAAAAGGCCACTGTTTTAGTCATCATATGCCACTGTTTTTATGCATAATATGCCACTGTTTTAGTCATCATATGCCACTGTTTTTATGCATAAAAATGCCACTGTTTTAGTCATTCTATGCCACTGTTTGTATGCATAAAATGCCACTGTTTTAGCCCATAATATGCCACTGTTTCAATGTCCAAAAACCAAGATTATGCCAAGTCCAAAGTGCCACTGTTTCTGTTTTAAAAACGTCACTGTTTCTGTTTAAAACGTCACTGTTTTGCTGCTGTAAACACTGCTGTATGCTCACTGTTTTGCTGCTGTAAACACTGCTGTATGCTCACTGTTTTGCTGCTGTAAACACTGCTGTATTTTCACTGTTTTGCTGCTGTAAACACTGTTGTATGCTCACTGTTTTGCTGCCGTAAACACTGCTGTATACTCACTGTTTTGCTGCTGTAAACACTGCTGTACGCTCACTGTTTTGCTGTAAATAGCCACTGTAAATGATTAGTTGTAATTGATTTAGGTGCGCTTAAGAAGTGAGATACTTCGCTGCTGTTTGGTAATATTTAAGGCAAGCAAAGGTAAGTGTCAGGCGATGATGCCTAATGTGACTATTGACTACTGGTATAGAATTGTGACATGATGCTCCATATGCCGTAAAAATATTATGTTCCATTATGATGAAAGGAAACTGCCAAAAATGTGCCGTGATGGCTATATGAATATGAGGTAAAGACGTTATGTGGCAGCATAACGCATATGAAAGGTATATAAGCATGCATCTTACATCATACCGCATTTTTACGTCTTGTGTGTGAAAGCATAGCATGACATGCATGTATCAAGATCATATAGGCCTTGTGTAGAATAGTTATGTACAGGACCATGTGTTTGAGCAAGCATCATATAGGCATCCCCAAGGTACCGGGGTATGGGACACTTGGCATCAGTCCGCATAGGCCCACAGATGGAATCCACATGGAGCTCAGGTGCCAAGGGTATATTTGATTCCACTATGAAGTGCGCGCACGACGGTGCTAAAAGCGCAAAGGAAAGGCGTTATATACGCAATATATGAATATGATAAAAAGGAAAAGGAAAAGGAACAAGGATATGTTGAAGTGACTGTTTATGATTTTGTGCCTAGTTAATACTGTTATATTACTGGTTTTATTGCCACACTACTGGGATTATTCTCACCCCTTCGGGGCTGCTATTTTTCCAAAATGGCAGGAGGACGCAAGAGCATTTGAAGGAGTAATATTTTGCTGTTGATTGCTGATGCGTGGATTATCAGTGTTGCTGTTTGTTTAAATGGATAACTGTAATGATTAATGTTTTGGTACTTTTGGATGACTGTAGTCTTTATCATATCTATGTTAGCTTGAACTTTTATGAACAATGGCTATTTTGGAAAACCTTTGTGAAAAGAAAATTTATGATGAAATTTTTATACGGATTTGTATACTGCTTTGTTAGCTCATGTGACGTTAACGACTCTAATTCCGCTTAGCAAACGACTCCCTTGGATGCATACAAGGGAGGGCGTTACACTAATTGGTATCAGAGCAGTTTGGTCCATGGATTTGCTTGTGTTTGATTGAATTGATTGTTGTTTGTGTTTAGCTGCTAATTGACTGTCTAAATGTGCTATAGATAAGTATATGTATTAGCTAGTATGGTTAGATTGTTAGGACGGTTCGGTGATAAGACACGGATGCATAGCTAACTTGTCCGAATTGAACTCGAGTACCTACTTGGGACTGCTGCCATGAATAACTTGCGGTGAGCCTGATCAACTCATTTCCTGATATTGTGAGTGCAGAGTCATGGCGGGTGGTCGCGGTTCAACTCGGGGAAGGACTGGCGATGCGGAAGAGGATCTTATCACTACCATTGGGGGACTGGCGACGTTTATTCAGAATATGAGCCAAGAATGGCGCGACCATAGGCAACAGAATCAGAACCAACCCCCACTGCATGAAAATGCAGAAGAAATTGCCCGTCGGAGGTTGAAAGACTTCCGCAACTTCCAACCACCTACTTTTGAGGGTGAAGACAACCCTGAGGCTGCAGCAAAGTGGCTGCAGATGATTGAGCATATTTTCGAACGCATGGCATGCCCGGAAGCGCAGAAGACTGATTACGCGTCGTACCAGCTGATGGGAGAAGCCTTAACATGGTGGACTGGTGCGAGGGCTCTGCTGAGAGCTCAGGACGTTGAACTGACGTGGGCCGTATTCAGACAAGTATTCCTGGATAAGTATTTTCCTAAGGCAATGAGAAGGATGAAGCACACTGAACTGCTGTCACTCAGGCAGGATAACATGACGGTCAATGAGTATATTGCTAAATTTGGGCAGCTGATCGAGTACGCCAACTTTGACCGGAACATTTATGAAGAAGAATGGCAGGTGGAGAAGTTCGAAAGCGGATTACATCCGGAAATTCGCAAGCTCATCTTGACGACGGCTAATCGTACACTTCCGGAACTCATCAACCAGAGTCGTCAGGCAGAAGGAATCATTCTGGAGGCCAAGAACTTGAACAAGCCACCAACACAATTCCACGGAGGAAACCGAGCAGGCAGATTCTTCAGGACGGCACCTGGTAGGGGTCGAGGCAGAGGTACGCCGTTGCAGGCACGACCTGGAAATTTTAAGAGAAACTTTACGGTGGGTCAATCGTCGACTGGACGTCAGGGCGCGACTGTTTGTGCTACATGTGGAAAGAATCACTTTGGAGTTTGTCGCAAGAACAACAATGCATGCTTCAGATGCGGCCAGCAAGGTCATTTTGCTTACAAATGCCCCCAGAACGCTGATCAACAGCCTCCGCAAGCACGGGTGTTCACTTTGGATGCAAATGAAGCGCAGAAGTTTCCCAACCTGATCAAAGGTAATGTCACTTTGAATGGTCACCCAATTTCTGTTATCTTTGATTCTGGAGCGTCTGGCTCTTTTATGGCAAAGCATACTGCCTTGAGAATAGGCATCACCCCAACCCCGTTACCTCATGAGTTACACATCAGCACACCTACTGGAGGATCGTGCACGGCCTCAGAGATCTGCAGAGGTGTTACCTTGCAGTATGAAGGGAACACGTATACAGTTAATTTGGTGGTCCTACCGGTATTCAACTTTGATGTGATTATCGGTATGGACTGGTTGACGGAAAACGGGATAACCTTGGATTGTCGAGCAGGGAAAGTCATTGTTCCTGCGAAAGATGGTAATTTTCAACCTTTCTCTCTCATTTCCTTATTGCAAGTTAGAAAAGAGCTCCGCAAGGGAGCAGCAGGGTATCTTTTGTCGATCGAGGCTGAGACCTCGATTGACAATCAAATTCAGAATGTACCGGTAGTTAGAGAATTCGAGGAGGTATTCCCGGATGAAATACCTCGATTGCCTCCTCATAGGGAAGTAGAATTTTCGATCGAACTTGTTCCTGGAGTTGGACCAATCTCCATTGCCCCGTATCGCATGGCGCCGTTGGAACTTCGCGAGTTGAAGAAGCAGATAGAAGAGCTTTTGGCCAAGGAATTTATCAGACCGAGTACTTCCCCATGGGGTGCTCCAGCCATCTTGATTAAGAAGAAGGATGGAAGTTTACGTCTGTGTGTAGATTACCGCCAGCTGAACAAAGTAACGGTGAAGAATAAGTATCCGCTACCGAGGATCGACGATTTGATGGACCAGCTGAGAGGAGCCAGAGTCTTTTCCAAGATAGACTTACGATCGGGATACCATCAGATCCGGGTCAAACCGGAGGATATTCCGAAAACCGCTTTTAGGACTCGTTATGGGCACTACTTATATCAGGTGATCCCATTCGGACTTACGAATGCTCCAGCGGTATTCATGGACTACATGAACCGCATTTTCCGCCCCTTTCTTGATCAGTTCGTTATTGTGTTTATCGACGATATCCTGATTTACTCAGCTAATGAAGAGCTGCACGCGGAACATCTGAGGATTGTCTTGCAAGTCTTGAAGGAGAAGCAATTGTACGCGAAATGGTCGAAGTGCGAGTTTTGGCTTAAAGAGGTCCAGTTTCTGGGCCATGTCATTTCATCAGAAGGTATCGCGGTGGACCCCAGCAAAGTTGAAGCTGTCATGAATTGGGAACGACCCAAGACTGTCACCGAAGTAAGAAGTTTCTTAGGTCTTGCCGGATACTATCGAAGGTTCATCCAGAATTTCTCTCAGATAGTGCAACCCCTTACTCGTCTCACTCGGAAGGATAAGCCTTTTGAGTGGACTGAAGCCTGTGAAGAATGTTTCTTGGAGCTAAAGAGCAGATTGACGAGTGCTCCCGTACTCACGATTCCGGATCCTACTCGAAAGTTCGAAGTTTACTGCGATGCGTCGCTGAAAGGACTTGGATGCGTGTTGATGCAGGATCGTATGGCGGTAGCTTATGCATCTCGACAACTTAAGCCTCACGAAGAAAATTATCCTACGCACGCTTTGGAGTTAGCAGCTATTATGTTCGCACTTAAAATCTGGAGGCACCACTTGTATGGTTCGCAGTTTGACGTGTTCAGCGATCATAAGAGTTTGAAGTACTTGTTCGACCAGAAGGAGCTGAATATGCGGCAACGTCGGTGGATGGAATTTCTGAAGGACTACGATTTTGAACTTAAATACCACCCAGGAAAGGCAAACGTGGTAGCTGACGCCCTGAGTAGGAAGACTCTACACACTGCAACTCTGATGATGGAAGAATTGAAGTTGTTTGAGGCCTTTCGAGACTTGAACTTATCGGTAGACGAGAGAGGGAATAGCATAAGATTGGGAAATATAAAAGTGGAGAATAACTTGATCAGTAGAATTAAGGAGGCTCAGAAAGATGAAGTGTTGGTCCGAGATTTGGTTGGCAACCAAGATGTTGTAAAGGATGAGAATGATGTTTGGAGATTTCAAGGACGGCTGGTTGTGCCAAATGTAGAGTTGAAGCAAGAAGTTTTACAGGAGGCTCACAAGGGTAAGTACGCAGTTCATCCTGGATCCACGAAGATGTACCATGATTTGAAGACCTCGTTTTGGTGGCCGGGTATGAAGCGTGATATTGCTGAGTATGTATCTCGGTGCTTAACTTGTCAGAAGGTGAAGTACGAACATCAGAAACCGTCGGGACTCCTTCAACCTTTGGAGATTCCCGAATGGAAGTGGGACAGTATTGCAATGGATTTTGTAGTTGGACTTCCTCGGACGCGAGAAGGATATGATTCTATCTGGGTGATTGTCGATCGTTTAACGAAGTCAGCTCATTTCTTGCGTGTTAGAACCACATATGATACAGAGAGGCTTGCGAGAATTTATCTGCAGGAGATTGTGAAGCTGCACGGAGTTCCTACGAGTATTGTCAGTGATCGTGATCCCAAGTTTACATCTAAGTTTTGGGAATCCTTTCAAAGAGCATTAGGGACCCAATTGAGGTTGAGTACTGCTTATCATCCGCAGACCGATGGCCAGACGGAACGCACCATTCAAGCCTTAGAGGACATGTTGCGAGCGTGTGTTTTGGAGTTAGGAGGCAGCTGGGATAGTTATCTTTCGTTGATTGAGTTTGCCTACAACAACAGTTACCATTCCAGTATTCAGATGGCACCGTATGAAGCTTTGTATGGGAGAAAATGCAGATCCCCTTTATGTTGGACTGAAGTGGGTGAGCGAAGTATGCTAGGACCCGATCTAATTCAAGAAACATCCGTACAAGTAAAGAAGATTCGGGAGAATATGCAGAGGGCTCAGGCAAGACAGAAGAATTATTACGACAAGCGTCATAAGCCTCTATCTTTCGAAGTCAGAGACCATGTATTTTTGAGAATCACACCTACATCGGGACTCGGAAGGAGAATGGGAGTTAAGAAGTTAAGTCCACGGTACTTAGGACCATATCTGATCATGGACCGGATTGGAGAGTCCGCATACCGGTTGGCTTTACCACCCAATCTGTCAGGAATTCACAATGTATTTCATGTGTCACAGCTACGGAGGTATCTCTCTGATCCATCTCATGTATTACAGCCGGAAGAAGTAGAACTAAAGGAAAATCTGACGTATCAAGTGCAACCATTCCAAATTCTTGAAAGATCCGTCAAGCGACTCCGTTCTAAAGAGATTCCGTTGGTGAAAGTATTGTGGAACAACAGATCGGCAGCGGAAGCCACTTGGGAGCGCGAGGACGACGTTCAGAAACGCTATCCAGAACTGTTTAGCTCTTAAGTAAGTTTATTTTGCGGACAAAATTCCTATTTGCTGGGGAGAGTGTAACATCCCGCATAATTAGTAAAATACATAGGTACTATATGCTATATGTACATGTGTAGAATTCGGATGTATGGTTTATGTGTAATGGCTTGTGAATTGTTTGATCTTTATTCCTTGGATAAGACTAAGGTAATTAATTAAATTAAATCATAGGAGGGAACATATGTAGACATGTGAATTTAATCATATAAGTAATGTGAGTGTGTGTTATAGAACCTTAGTGTTCATTGGACTTTGGTAGTGGGCTAGTGTGTGTGGGTGGACTTGTTGCTAGTGGACTTGTGATTGGATCCTTTTGTGTGTGTGGCCAATGGCCCATGGAGGGCTCTTGGATCAAGCTAGTTCAGCCCAAGGTTGTGTCCACCCTTATCTCCCCTAAGCCTTGTCCAACTAAGGTGTCTTGTGTATCAAGTAACTCTCACATGGCAAGGTTAATTCCCACTCATTTATGCGCACAAGAAGGTGAGTAACACTTAGAAAAAAAAATCTGCCAAGTTCCTTATTGTTGACCGCCACCTCACCTTGACTTTTGCACACTTGATTTCAATTTTATTGCATGGTAGACACATGGACCTTTGAGCATGATTTTAGGCTGCTTATTTCCCCATTTTGGCGCACATGGGAGGGGTCTTGGTGCAGATTTTTTTTATGACACAAACTGCCTAACTTGTTGACTTGGAGAACCCTCTTGCACTTCCATCATGAGACTGATTTGTGCAGATTTTTGGCAAGCTTTTTGCAGCCCATCATGAGCCAAACCTGCCTTGTTTTCACATGCATCATAAGAGGATTTTTGGCTGCATTTTCATCATTTTGTGCAGCTCCAAAATCTGAATTTGGGCTGTCACAAATCTACACTCATGATGCACCTCTTTCCCTCTCATCATTGCGCACCAAGGCTGCCTAAGTGCAGATTTTTGGGCTGCCACATAGTTGTTTTCCTTGTTGACTTAGCAAAGCTCTTACATGTACTCATGATGCACCTCCTCCACTCCATTTTTGCGCATAACTTGGTCAATGATGCAGAAAATTTTCTGACTTAGGACAGCCACCAAATCTGAACATATCACTCCCCACTCCTTGCATGTGAATAGAGTAAATTAGAAGCAAACCCTTTGCTTGATTCAGCCCTTGTATGCAGCCCCATCCCCTCAAGTAATCAGAATTTTTCATGATGGATAATCATAGCAACTTCTCCTCTCTTCCCCTTTAAAGTTGCGCACAAGAGGGGGTTGTCCCCATTCATTTTGTGCAGCCAACTCCTCTCCTCTCTCCCTCACACTCTAGCTAAGCATTGCAAGAACCTTAGGAGGAAGAAAGACCAAGCCAACTCCCTCCTTCCCTCACCTTAAAACCGTGGCCTAGACACTAGTGGAGTGTGAGTTTCTCCTCTTTTCCTCTCACTGTCCAGCATTGATCCTCAACCTTGAAGCTGTCCTAGTGTGTTCATCCTCACTTTGTGTGCGCATTGATCCTCTTGGGAGGGTGGACCTGTTGTGAAGTAGAGCTAGAAGGGTGTGGTGAAGTGTGTGCTACAAGAGGTAGGCCTTGAACTTAGAACTCTTTCTTTGTGTAGTCATGTAAGTGTGCTTGAACGTCTCCTTGTATATGTTTTGCTTTGGATCCTTGGTTGAGCATGATAAAAGTATAAGTATGGAGCCATTTTATGATGACTTGTATGCATGAGTTGTAGAGTGAAAGCCTCATGGTTATATGCCACTATTTTGTATGATTATGTCACTGTTTTGAAGAGAAATGTGCCACTGTTTCCCTTTGAATGTGCCACTGTTTTGAAGATGTATGCCCACTGTTTCGGTTCATCAAAATCACCATTACGTGCCACTGTTTCTGCACATTATATGCCACTGTTTCTGCACATATATGCCACTGTTTCTGCACATTACATGCCACTGTTTCTGCACATTATATGCCACTGTTTCTGCACATATATGCCACTGTTTCTGCACATTACATGCCACTGTTTCTGCACATATATGCCACTGTTTCTGCACATTACATGCCACTGTTTCTGCACATATATGCCACTGTTTCTGCACATTACATGCCACATTACATGCCACTGTTTCTGTACATTATATGCCACTGTTTCTGCACATATATGCCACTGTTTTAGCCCAATATATGCCACTGTTTTAGTCATCATATGCCACTGTTTTTATGCATAACATGCCACTGTTTTAGTCATCAAATGCCACTGTTTCTATGCATAAAATGCCACTGTTTTTATGCATAAAAGGCCACTGTTTTAGTCATCATATGCCACTGTTTTTATGCATAATATGCCACTGTTTTAGTCATCATATGCCACTGTTTTTATGCATAAAAATGCCACTGTTTTAGTCATTCTATGCCACTGTTTGTATGCATAAAATGCCACTGTTTTAGCCCATAATATGCCACTGTTTCAATGTCCAAAAACCAAGATTATGCCACTGTTTTGGAAGTCCAAAGTGCCACTGTTTCTGTTTTAAAAACGTCACTGTTTCTGTTTAAAACGTCACTGTTTTGCTGCTGTAAACACTGCTGTATGCTCACTGTTTTGCTGCTGTAAACACTGCTATATGCTCACTATTTTGCTGCTGTAAACACTGCTGTATGTTCACTGTTTTGCTGCTGTAAACACTGTTGTATGCTCACTGTTTTGCTGCCGTAAACACTGCTGTATACTCACTGTTTTGCTGCTGTAAACACTGCTGTACGCTCACTGTTTTGCTGTAAATAGCCACTGTAAATGATTAGTTGTAATTGATTTAGGTGCGCTTAAGAAGTGAGATACTTCGCTGCTGTTTGGTAATATTTAAGGCAAGCAAAGGTAAGTGTCAGGCGATGATGCCTAATGTGACTATTGACTACTGGTATAGAATTGTGACATGATGCTCCATATGCCGTAAAAATATTATGTTCCATTATGATGAAAGGAAACTGCCAAAAATGTGCCGTGATGGCTATATGAATATGAGGTAAAGACGTTATGTGGCAGCATAACGCATATGAAAGGTATATAAGCATGCATCTTACATCATACCGCATTTTTACGTCTTGTGTGTGAAAGCATAGCATGACATGCATGTATCAAGATCATATAGGCCTTGTGTAGAATAGTTATGTACAGGACCATGTGTTTGAGCAAGCATCATATAGGCATCCCCAAGGTACCGGGGTATGGGACACTTGGCATCAGTCCGCATAGGCCCACAGATGGAATCCACATGGAGCTCAGGTGCCAAGGGTATATTTGATTCCACTGTGAAGTGCGCGCACGACGGTGCTAAAAGCGCAAAGGAAAGGCGTTATATACGCAATATATGAATATGATAAAAAGGAAAAGGAAAAGGAACAAGGATATGTTGAAGTGACTGTTTATGATTTTGTGCCTAGTTAATACTGTTATATTACTGGTTTTATTGCCACACTACTGGGATTATTCTCACCCCTTCGGGGCTGCTATTTTTCCAAAATGGCAGGAGGACGCAAGAGCATTTGAAGGAGTAATATTTTGCTGTTGATTGCTGATGCGTGGATTATCAGTGTTGCTGTTTGTTTAAATGGATAACTGTAATGATTAATGTTTTGGTACTTTTGGATGACTGTAGTCTTTATCATATCTATGTTAGCTTGAACTTTTATGAACAATGGCTATTTTGGAAAACCTTTGTGAAAAGAAAATTTATGATGAAATTTTTATACAGATTTGTATACTGCTTTGTTAGCTCATGTGACGTTAACGACTCTAATTCCGCTTAGCAAACGACTCCCTTGGATGCATACAAGGGAGGGCGTTACAAATTGATTTGGTGAAGTTTTTCGACAGAAAATGGATTCCCTCGAAGATTTTTGACGGAAAATGAATTCCGTCGAAAATGGATGAATAAAATAAATGCATAAGAAATTGATTTTGTGAAGTTTTTCGCTGGAAAATGGATTCCGTCGAAGATTTTTGACGGAAAATGAATTCCGTCGAAAATGGATGAATAAAATAAATGCAAAAGAAATTGATTTTGCGAAGTTTTTCAACGGAAAATATATTCTGTCGAAGATTTTTGACGGTAAATGAATTCCGTCGAAAATGGATGAATAAAATAAATGCAAAAGAAATTGATTTTATGAAGATTTTTGACGGAAAATGGATTCCGTCGAAAACGGATGAATAAAATAAATGCAAAAGAAATTGATTTTGTGAAGATTTTTGACGGAAAATTGATTCCGTCGAAGATTTTTGACGGAAAATGTATTCCGTCGAAAATGGATGAATTCAATTAATGCAAAAGAAATTTATTTTGTGAAGTTTTTTGACGGAAAAATGAATTCCGTCGAAAATGGATGAATAAAATAAATGCAAATGAAATTGATTTTCTGAATTTTTTCGACGAAAAATGGATTCCGTCGAAGATTTTTGACGGAAAATGAATTCTGTTGAAAATGGATGAATAAAATAAATGCAAAAGAAATTGATTTTATTAATTTTTCGACGAAAAATGGATTCCGTTGAAGATTTTTGACGAAAAATGTATTCCGTCGAAAACGGATGAATAAAATAAATGCAAAAGAAAATGATTTTGTGAAGTTTTTCGACGGAAAATGGATTCCGTAGAAGATTTTTGACGGAAAATGGATTCCGTCGAAGATTTTTGACGGAAAATGATTTCCATCGAAAACGGATGAATAAAATAAATGCAAAAGAAATTGATTTTGTGAAGTTTTTCGACGGAAAATGGATTCCGTTGAAGATTTTTGACGGAAAATGAATTCCGTCGAAAATGGATGAATAAAATAAATGCAAAAGAAATTGATTTTATTAATTTTTCGACGGAAAATGGATTCCGTCGAAGATTATGGACGGAAAATGAATTCCGTTGAAAACGGATGAATAAAATAAATGCAAAAGAAATTGATTTTGTTAATTTTTCGACGAAAAATGGATTCCTTTGAATATTTTTGACGAAAAATGTATTCCGTCGAAAACGGATGAATAAAATAAATGCAAAAGAAAATGATTTTGTGAAGTTTTTCGACGGAAAATGGATTCCGTAGAAGATTTTTGACGGAAAATGGATTCCGTCGAAGATTTTTGACGGAAAATGAATTCCATCGAAAACAGATGAATAAAATAAATGCAAAAGAAATTGATTTTGTGAAGTTTTTCGACGGAAAATGGATTCCGTCGAAGATTTTTGAAAATGAATTCCGTCGAAAATGGATGAATAAAATAAATGCAAAATAAATTGATTTTATGAAGTTTTTCGACGAAAAATGGATTCCGTCGAAGATTTTTTACGAAAAAAGTATTCCGTCGAAAACAGATGACTAAAATAAATACAAAAGAAATTGATTTTGTGAAGTTTTTCGACGGAAAAAGAATTTCATCGAAAACGGATTAATAAATTAAATACAAAGGAAATTGATTTTCGAAGTTTTTCGACGGAAAATGGATTCCGTCGAAGATTTTTGACGGAAAATGTATTCCGTCGAAAATGGATGAATTAAATTAATGCAAAAGAAATTTATTTTGTGAAGTTTTTCGACGGAAAACGAATTCCTTCGAAAATGGATGAATAAAATAAATGTAAAAGAAATTGATATTGTGAAATTTTTAGATGGAAAACGGATTCCGTCGAAAGTGGATTAATAAAATAAATGCAAAAGAAATTGATTTTATGAAGTTTTTCGACGAAAAATGGATTCCGTCGAAGATTTTTGACGGAAAATGAATTCCGTTGAAAATGGATGAAAAAAATAAATGCAAAAGAAATTGATTTTATTAATTTTTCGACGAAAAATGGATTCCGTTGAAGATCTTTGACGAAAAATGTATTCCGTCGAAAACGGATGAATAAAATAAATGCAAAAGAAAATGATTTTGTGAAGTTTTTCAACGGAAAATGGATTCCGTAGAAGATTTTTGATGGAAATTGGATTACGTCGAAGATTTCTGACATAAAATGAATTCCATCGAAAACGGATGAATAAAATAAATGCAAAAGAAATTGATTTTGTGAAGTTTTTCGACGGAAAATGGATTTCGTTGAAGATTTTTGACGGAAAATGAATTCCGTCGAAAATGGATGAATAAAATAATTGCAAAAGAAATTGATTTTGTGAAGTTTTTCGATGGAAAATAGATTCCGTCGAAGATTTTTGGCGGAA
>JAVKPL010006073.1:0-24984 GCA_032173675.1 Gastrolobium villosum | reverse complement strand
TTTTTTTCCGTCGAAAAACTTCACAAAATCAATTTCTTTTGCATTTATTTTATTCATCCATTTTCGACGGAATACATTTTTTGTCAAAAATGTTCGACGGAATCCATTTTTCATCGAAAAACTTCACAAAATCAATTCCAATTTGCATTTATTTTATTCATCTGTTTTTGACGGAATTTGTTTTCCGTCGAAAAACTTCACAAAATCAATTTATTTTGCATTTATTTTATTCATCCGTTTTCGACGGAATACATTTTTCGTCAAAAATCTTAGACGAAATACATTTTGCGTCGAAAAACTTGATAAAATCAATTTCTTTTGCATTTATTTTATTCATCCATTTTCGACGGAATTCATTTTTTGTCAAAAATCTTCGACGGAATATAATTTTCGTCGAAAAACTTGATAAAATCAATTTCTTTTGCATTTATTTTATTCATCCGTTTTCGACGGAATTCATTTTCTGTCAAAAATCTTCGACGGAATCCATTTTCCATCAAAAATCTTCTACGAAATTCATTTTTCGTCGAAAAATTTCAAAAAATCAATTTCTTTTGCATTTATTTTATTAATCCGTTTTCGACGCAATTATTTTTCCGTCGAAAAACTTCACAAAATTAATTTCTTTTGCATTTATTTTATTCATCCATTTTCGACGGAATACATTTTCCGTCAAAAATCTTCGACCGAATCCATTTTCCGTCAAAAATCTTCGACGGAATCCATTTTCCGTCGAAAAACTTCACAAAATCAATTTCTTTTGCATTTATTTTATTCATCTGTTTTCGACGGAATACATTTTCCGTCAAAAAGTTTCGACCTAATCCATTTTCTGTCGAAAAACTTCACAAAATCAATTTCTTTTGCATTTATTTTATTCATCCATGTTCGATGGAATATATTTTCCGTCAAAAAACTTCGACGGAATCCATTTTCCGTCGAAAACTTCACAAAATCAATTTCTTTTGCATTTATTTTATTCATCCGTTTTCGACGGAATACATTTTCCGTCAAAAAATTTCGACCTAATCCATTTTCCGTCGAAAAACTTCACAAAATCAATTTCTTTTGCATTTATTTTATTCATCCATGTTCGATGGAATTTATTTTCCGTCAAAAATCTTCGACGGAATCCATTTTCCGTCAAAAATGTTCACAAAATCAATTTCTTTTGCATTTATTTTATTCATCCGTTTTCGACGGAATACATTTTTCGTCAAAAATGTTCGACGGAATCCATTTTTCACAAAAACTTCATAAAATCAATTCTTTTGCAATTATTTTATTCATCCGTTTTTGACGGAATTTGTTTTTCATCGAAAAACTTTAGAAAATCAATTTCTTTTGCATTTATTTTATTCATCCGTTTTCGACGGAATAAATTTTTCGTCAAGAATCTTCGACGGAATCCATTTTCAAAAATCAATTTCTTTTGCATTTATTTTATTCATCCATTTTCGGGAATCCAAAAATTTCGACGGAATACAATTTTTGTCGAAAAACTTCACAAAATCAATTTCTTTTGCATTTATTTTATTCATCCGTTTTCGACGGAATTTTTTTTTGTCGAAAAACTTTTTTCAAAAACTTCAAAATCAATTTCTTTTGCATTTATTTTATTAATCCGTTTTCGACGGAATACATTTTTCGTCAAAAATCTTCGACGGAATCCATTTTGCGTCGAAAAACTTCATAAAATCAATTTCTTTTGCATTTATTTTATTCATCCATTTTCGACGGAATTCATTTTCCGTCAAAAATCTTCGACGGAATACAATTTTCGTCAAAAACTTCATAAAATCAATTTCTTTTGCATTTATTTTATTCATCCGTTTTCGACGGAATTTTTTCCGTCAAAAATCTTCACAAAATCAATTTTCTTTTGCAAAAATCTTTTCTACGAAAATAATTCATTTTTTTTCATCAAAAAACTTCAAAAAATCAATTTCTTTTGCATTTATTTTATTCATCCGTTTTTGACGGAATTTGTTTCCGTCGAAAAACTTCACAAAATCAATTTCTTTTGCATTTATTTTATTCATCCGTTTTCGATAGAATTCATTTTCCGTCCAAAATCTTCGACGGAATCCATTTTCCGTCGAAAAACTTCACAAAAACAATTTCTTTTGCATTTATTTTATTCATCCGTTTTCGACGGAATTTGTTTTCCGTCGAAAAACTTCACAAAATCAATTTCTTTTGCATTTATTTTATTCATCCGTTTTCGACGGAATCCATTTTCCGTCAATCTTCTAAATTTTCATTCGAAAAACTTCACAAAATCAATTTCTTTTGCATTTATTTATTCATCCGTTTTCGACGGAATTTGTTTTCCGTCGAAAAACTTCACAAAATCAATTTCTTTTGCATTTATTTTATTCATCCGTTTTCGACGGAATACATTTTCCGTCAAAAATCTTCGACGGAATACATTTTGCGTCGAAAAACTTGATAAAATCAATTTCTTTTGCATTTATTTTATTCATCCATTTTCGACGGAATTCATTTTCCGTCAAAAATCTTCGACGGAATACATTTTGCGTCGAAAAACTTGATAAAATCAATTTCTTTTTCATTTATTTTATTCATCCGTTTTCGACGGAATTCATTTTCTGTCAAAAATCTTCGACGGAATCCATTTTCCATCAAAAATCTTCTACGAAATTCATTTTTCGTCGAAAAACTTCAAAAAATCAATTTCTTTTGCATTTATTTTATTAATCCCTTTTCGACGGAATACATTTTCCGTCAAAAATTTTCGACCTAATCCATTTTCCGTCGAAGAACTTCACAAAATCAATTTCTTTTGCATTTATTTTATTCATCCATGTTCGATGGAATTTATTTTCCGTCAAAAATCTTCGACGGAATCCATTTTCCGTCAAAAATCTTCTACGGAATCCATTTTCCGTCGAAAAACTTCACAATTTCTTTTGCATTTATTTTATTCATCCATTTTCGACGAAATACATTTTTCGTCAAAAATGTTCGACGGAATCCATTTTTCATCAAAAAACTTCATAAAATCAATTTCTTTTGCATTTATTTTATTCATCCGTTTTTGACAGAATTTGTTTTTCGTCGAAAAACTTCAGAAAATCAATTTCTTTTGCATTTATTTTATTAATCCGTTTTCGATGGAATTCATTTGCCGTAAAAATTTTCGTCGGAATCCATTTTCCGTCAAAAATCTTCTACGGAATCCATTTTCAGTCGAAAAACTTCACAAAATCAATTTCTTTTGCATTTATTTTATTCATCCGTTTTCGACGGAATTTGTTTTCTGTCGAAAAACTTCACAAAATCAATTTATTTTGCATTTATTTTATTCATCCGTTTTCGACGGAATACATTTTTCGTCAAAAATCTTCGACGGAATACATTTTGCGTCGAAAAACTTGATAAAATCAATTTCTTTTGCATTTATTTTATTCATCCATTTTCGACGGAATTCATTTTCCGTCAAAAATCTTCGACGGAATACAATTTTCGTCGAAAAACTTGATAAAATCAATTTCTTTTGCATTTATTTTATTCATCCGTTTTCGACGGAATTCATTTTCTGTCAAAAATCTTCGACGGAATCCATTTTCCATCAAAAATCTTCTACGAAATTCATTTTTCGTCGAAAAACATCAAAAAATCAATTTCTTTTGCATTTATTTTATTAATCCGTTTTCGACGCAATTCTTTTTCCGTCGAAAAACTTCACAAAATCAATTTCTTTTGCATTTATTTTATTCATCCGTTTTCGACGGAATACATTTTCCGTCAAAAATCTTCGACCGAATCCATTTTCCGTCGAAAAACTTCACAAAATCAATTTCTTTTGCATTTATTTTATTCATCCGTTTTCGATGGAATTCATTTTCCGTCAAAAATATTCGACGGAATCCATTTTCCGTCAAAAATCTTGACAAAAACAATTTCTTTTGCATTTATTTTATTCATCTGTTTTCGACGGAATTTGTTTTCCGTCGAAAAACTTCACAAAATCAATTTCTTTTGCATTTATTTTATTCATCTGTTTTCGACGGAATACATTTTCGTCAAAAATGTTCAACGGAATCCATTTTTCATCGAAAAACTTCATAAAATCAATTTCTTATGCATTTATTTTATTCCTCCATTTTCGACGGAATTCATTTTCCGTCAAAAATCTTCGACGGAATCCATTTTCTGTCGAAAAACTTCACAAAATAAATTTCTTTTGCATTTATTTTATTCATCCGTTTTCGAAGGAATTCATTTTCCATCAAAAATCTTCGTCGGAAACCATTTTCCATCAAAAATCTTCTACGGAATCCATTTTCAGTCGACAAACTTCATTTTCGACGGAATTCATTTTCCGTTAAAAATCTTCACAAAATCAATTTCTTTTACATTTATTTTATTAATCCGTTTTCGACGGAATACATTTTTCGTCGAAAAACTTGATAAAATCAATTTCTTTTGCATTTATTTTATTCATCCATTTTTGACGGAATTCATTTTCCGTAAAAAATCTTCGACGGAATACATTTTTTTTCGAAAAACTTCTTAAAATCAATTTCTTTTGCATTTATTTTATTCATCCATTTTCGACGGTATTCGTTTTCCGTCAAAAATCTTCGACGGAATCCATTTTCCGTCGAAAAACTTCACAAAATCAATTTCTTTTGCATTTATTTTATTCATCCGTTTTCGACGGAATTCATTTTCTGTCAAAAATCTTCGACGGAATCCATTTTCCATCAAAAATCTTCTACGAAATCCATTTTCCGTCGAAAAACTTCAAAAAATCAATTTCTTTTGCATTTATTTTATTAATCCGTTTTCGACGCAATTCTTTTTCCGTTGACAAACTTCACAAAATCAATTTCTTTTGCATTTATTTTATTCATCCGTTTTCGACGGAATACATTTTCCGTCAAAAAATTTCGACCTAATCCATTTTCCGTCGAAAAACTTCACAAAATCAATTTCTTTTGCATTTATTTTATTCATCCATGTTCGATGGAATTTATTTTCCGTCCAAAATCTTCGACGGAATCCATTTTCCGTCAAAAATCTTCACAAAATCAATTTCTTTTGCATTTATTTTATTCATCCGTTTTCGACGAAATTTTTTTTCCGTCGAAAAACTTCACAAAATCAATTTCTTTTGCATTTATTTTATTCATCCATTTTCGACGGAATACATTTTTTGTCAAAAATGTTCGACGGAATCCATTTTTCATCGAAAAACTTCACAAAATCAATTCCAATTTGCATTTATTTTATTCATCTGTTTTTGACGGAATTTGTTTTCCGTCGAAAAACTTCACAAAATCAATTTATTTTGCATTTATTTTATTCATCCGTTTTCGATGGAATTCATTTTCCGTCAAAAATCTTCGACGAAATACATTTTGCGTCGAAAAACTTCATCAAATCAATTTCTATTGCAATTATTTTATTCATCCATTTTCGACGGAATTCATTTTTTGTCAAAAATCTTCGACGGAATATAATTTTCGTCGAAAAACTTGATAAAATCAATTTCTTTTGCATTTATTTTATTCATCCGTTTTCGACGGAATTCATTTTCTGTCAAAAATCTTCGACGGAATCCATTTTCCATCAAAAATCTTCTACGAAATTCATTTTTCGTCGAAAAACTTCAAAAAATCAATTTCTTTTGCATTTATTTTATTAATCCGTTTTCGACGCAATTATTTTTCCGTCGAAAAACTTCACAAAATCAATTTCTTTTGCATTTATTTTATTCATCCATTTTCGACGGAATACATTTTCCGTCAAAAATCTTCGACCGAATCCATTTTACGTCAAAAATCTTCGACGGAATCCATTTTCCGTCGAAAAACTTCACAAAATCAATTTCTTTTGCATTTATTTTATTCATCTGTTTTCGACGGAATACATTTTCCGTCAAAAAGTTTCGACCTAATCCATTTTCTGTCGAAAAACTTCACAAAATCAATTTCTTTTGCATTTATTTTATTCATCCATGTTCGATGGAATATATTTTCCGTCAAAAAACTTCGACGGAATCCATTTTCCGTCAAAAATCTTCACAAAATCAATTTCTTTTGCATTTATTTTATTCATCCGTTTTCGACGGAATTTGTTTTCCGTCGAAAAACTTCACAAAATCAATTTCTTTTGCATTTATTTTATTCATCCGTTTTCGACAGAATACATTTTTCGTCAAAAATGTTCGACGAAATCCATTTTTCATCGAAAAACTTCATAAAATCAATTTCTTTTGCATTTATTTTATTCATCCGTTTTTGACGGAATTTGTTTTTCGTCGAAAAACTTCAGAAAATCAATTTCTTTTGCATTTATTTTATTAATCCGTTTTCGATGGAAGTCATTTGCCGTCAAAAATTTTCGACGGAATCCATTTTCCATCAAAAATCTTCTACGGAATCCATTTTCAGTCGAAAAAATTCACAAAATCAATTTCTTTGGCATTTATTTTATTCATCCGTTTTCGACGGAATTTGTTTTCCGTCGAAAAAGTTCACAAAATCAATTTATTTTGCATTTATTTTATTCATCCGTTTTCGACGGAATACATTTTTCGTCAAAAATCTTCGACGGAATACATTTTGCGTCGAAAAACTTGATAAAATCAATTTATTTTGCATTTATTTTATTCATCCATTTTCGACGGAATTCATTTTTCGTCAAAAATCTTCGACGGAATACAATTTTCGTCGAAAAACTTGATAAAATCAATTTCTTTTGCATTTATTTTATTCATCCGTTTTCGACGGAATTCATTTTCTGTCAAAAATCTTCGACGGAATCCATTTTCCAACAAAAATCTTCTACGAAATTCATTTTTCGTCGAAAAACTTCAAAAAATCAATTTCTTTTGCATTTATTTTATTAATCTGTTTTCGACGCAATTCTTTTTCCGTCGAAAAACTTCACAAAATCAATTTCTTTTGCATTTATTTTATTCATCCGTTTTTGAGGGAATACATTTTCCGTCAAAAATCTTCGACGGTATACATTCTACGTCAAAAATCTTAGACGGAATCCATTTTCCGTCGAAAAACTTCACAAAATCAATTTCTTTTGCATTTATTTTATTCATCCGTTTTCGACGAAATTTTTTTCCGTCGAAAAACTTCACAAAATCAATTTCTTTTGCATTTATTTTATTCATCCATTTTCGACGGAATACATTTTTTGTCAAAAATGTTCGACGGAATCCATTTTTCATCGAAAAACTTCATAAAATCAATTTCAATTTGCATTTATTTTATTCATCTGTTTTTGACGGAATTTGTTTTCCGTCGAAAAACTTCACAAAATCAATTTATTTTGCATTTATTTTATTCATCCGTTTTCGACGGAATACATTTTTCGTCAAAAATCTTAGACGAAATACATTTTGCGTCGAAAAACTTGATAAAATCAATTTCTTTTGCATTTATTTTATTCATCCATTTTCGACGGAATTCATTTTTTGTCAAAAATCTTCGACGGAATATAATTTTCGTCGAAAAACTTGATAAAATCAATTTCTTTTGCATTTATTTTATTCATCCGTTTTCGACGGAATTCATTTTCTGTCAAAAATCTTCGACGGAATCCATTTTCCATCAAAAATCTTCTACGAAATTCATTTTTCGTCGAAAAACTTCAAAAAATCAATTTCTTTTGCATTTATTTTATTAATCCGTTTTCGACGCAATTATTTTTCCGTCGAAAAACTTCACAAAATTAATTTCTTTTGCATTTATTTTATTCATCCATTTTCGACGGAATACATTTTCCGTCAAAAATCTTCGACCGAATCCATTTTCCGTCAAAAATCTTCGACGGAATCCATTTTCCGTCGAAAAACTTCACAAAATCAATTTCTTTTGCATTTATTTTATTCATCTGTTTTCGACGGAATACATTTTCCGTCAAAAAGTTTCGACCTAATCCATTTTCTGTCGAAAAACTTCACAAAATCAATTTCTTTTGCATTTATTTTATTCATCCATGTTCGATGGAATATATTTTCCGTCAAAAAACTTCGACGGAATCCATTTTCCGTCGAAAACTTCACAAAATCAATTTCTTTTGCATTTATTTTATTCATCCGTTTTCGACGGAATACATTTTCCGTCAAAAAATTTCGACCTAATCCATTTTCCGTCGAAAAACTTCACAAAATCAATTTCTTTTGCATTTATTTTATTCATCCATGTTCGATGGAATTTATTTTCCGTCAAAAATCTTCGACGGAATCCATTTTCCGTCAAAAATGTTCACAAAATCAATTTCTTTTGCATTTATTTTATTCATCCGTTTTCGACGGAATACATTTTTCGTCAAAAATGTTCGACGGAATCCATTTTTCACCGAAAAACTTCATAAAATCAATTTCTTTTGCATTTATTTTATTCATTCGTTTTTGACGGAATTTGTTTTTCGTCGAAAAACTTCAGAAAATCAATTTCTTTTGCATTTATTTTATTAATCCGTTTTCGATGGAATTCATTTGCCGTCAAAAAATTTCGACGGAATCCATTTTCCGTCAAAAATCTTCTACGGAATCCATTTTCATTCGAAAAACTTCACAAAATCAATTTCTTTTGCATTAATTTATTCATCCGTTTTCGACGGAATTTGTTTTCCGTCGAAAAACTTCACAAAATCAATTTATTTTGCATTTATTTTATTCATCCGTTTTCGACGGAATACATTTTTCGTCAAAAATCTTCGACGGAATACATTTTGCGTCGAAAAACTTGATAAAATCAATTTCTTTTGCATTTATTTTATTCATCCATTTTCGACGGAATTCATTTTTCGTCAAAAATCTTCGACGGAATACAATTTTTGTCGAAAAACTTGATAAAATCAATTTCTTTTTCATTTATTTTATTCATCCGTTTTCGACGGAATTCATTTTCTGTCAAAAATCTTCGACGGAATCCATTTTCCATCAAAAATCTTCTACGAAATTCATTTTTCGTCGAAAAACTTCAAAAAATCAATTTCTTTTGCATTTATTTTATTAATCCCTTTTCGACGGAATACATTTTCCGTCAAAAATTTTCGACCTAATCCATTTTCCGTCGAAGAACTTCACAAAATCAATTTCTTTTGCATTTATTTTATTCATCCATGTTCGATGGAATTTATTTTCCGTCAAAAATCTTCGACGGAATCCGTTTTCCGTCAAAAATCTTCACAAAATCAATTTCTTTTGCATTTATTTTATTCATCCGTTTTCGACGGAATTTGTTTTCCGTCGAAAAACTTCACAAAATCAATTTCTTTTGCATTTATTTTATTCATCCATTTTCGACGAAATACATTTTTCGTCAAAAATGTTCGACGGAATCCATTTTTCATCAAAAAACTTCATAAAATCAATTTCTTTTGCATTTATTTTATTCATCCGTTTTTGACAGAATTTGTTTTTCAGAAAATCAATTTCTTTTGCATTTATTTTATTCTTCCGTTTTCGATGGAATTCATTTTCCGTCAAAAATATTCGACGGAATCCATTTTCCGTCAAAAAACTTTACAAAATCAATTTCTTTTGCATTTATTTTATTCATCTGTTTTCGACGGAATTCATTTTCCGTCAAAAATCTTCACAAAATTAATTTCTTTTGCATTTATTTTATTCATCCGTTTTCGACGGAATACATTTTCGTCAAAAATGTTCAACGGAATCCATTTTTCATCGAAAAACTTCATAAAATCAATTTCTTATGCATTTATTTTATTCCTCCATTTTCGACGGAATTCATTTTCCGTCAAAAATCTTCGACGGAATCCATTTTCTGTCGATAAACTTCACAAAATCAATTTCTTTTGCATTTATTTTATTCATCCGTTTTCGAAGGAATTCATTTTCCATCAAAAATCTTCGTCGGAAACCATTTTCCATCAAAAATCTTCTACGGAATCCATTTTCAGTCGACAAACTTCATTTTCGACGGAATTCATTTTCCGTTAAAAATCTTCACAAAATCAATTTCTTTTACATTTATTTTATTAATCCGTTTTCGACGGAATACATTTTTCGTCGAAAAACTTGATAAAATCAATTTCTTTTGCATTTATTTATTCATCCATTTTTGACGGAATTCATTTTCCGTAAAAAATCTTCGACGGAATACATTTTTTTTCGAAAAACTTCTTAAAATCAATTTCTTTTGCATTTATTTTATTCATCCATTTTCGACGGTATTCGTTTTCCGTCAAAAATCTTCGACGGAATCCATTTTCCGTCGAAAAACTTCACAAAATCAATTTCTTTTGCATTTATTTTATTCATCCGTTTTCGACGGAATTCATTTTCTGTCAAAAATCTTCGACGGAATCCATTTTCCATCAAAAATCTTCTACGAAATCCATTTTCCGTCGAAAAACTTCAAAAAATCAATTTCTTTTGCATTTATTTTATTAATCCGTTTTCGACGCAACTCTTTTTCCGTTGACAAACTTCACAAAATCAATTTCTTTTGCATTTATTTTATTCATCCGTTTTCGACGGAATACATTTTCCGTCAAAAAATTTCGACCTAATCCATTTTCCGTCGAAAAACTTCACAAAATCAATTTCTTTTGCATTTATTTTATTCATCCATGTTCGATGGAATTTATTTTCCGTCCAAAATCTTCGACGGAATCCATTTTCCGTCAAAAATCTTCACAAAATCAATTTCTTTTGCATTTATTTTATTCATCCGTTTTCGACGAAATTTTTTTCCGTCGAAAAACTTCACAAAATCAATTTCTTTTGCATTTATTTTATTCATCCATTTTCGACGGAATACATTTTTTGTCAAAAATGTTCGACGGAATCCATTTTTCATCGAAAAACTTCACAAAATCAATTCCAATTTGCATTTATTTTATTCATCTGTTTTTGACGGAATTTGTTTTCCGTCGAAAAACTTCACAAAATCAATTTATTTTGCATTTATTTTATTCATCCGTTTTCGACGGAATACATTTTTCGTCAAAAATCTTAGACGAAATACATTTTGCGTCGAAAAACTTGATAAAATCAATTTCTTTTGCATTTATTTTATTCATCCATTTTCGACGGAATTCATTTTTTGTCAAAAATCTTCGACGGAATATAATTTTCGTCGAAAAACTTGATAAAATCAATTTCTTTTGCATTTATTTTATTCATCCGTTTTCGACGGAATTCATTTTCTGTCAAAAATCTTCGACGGAATCCATTTTCCATCAAAAATCTTCTACGAAATTCATTTTTCGTCGAAAAATTTCAAAAAATCAATTTCTTTTGCATTTATTTTATTAATCCGTTTTCGACGCAATTATTTTTCCGTCGAAAAACTTCACAAAATTAATTTCTTTTGCATTTATTTTATTCATCCATTTTCGACGGAATACATTTTCCGTCAAAAATCTTCGACCGAATCCATTTTCCGTCAAAAATCTTCGACGGAATCCATTTTCCGTCGAAAAACTTCACAAAATCAATTTCTTTTGCATTTATTTTATTCATCTGTTTTCGACGGAATACATTTTCCGTCAAAAAGTTTCGACCTAATCCATTTTCTGTCGAAAAACTTCACAAAATCAATTTCTTTTGCATTTATTTTATTCATCCATGTTCGATGGAATATATTTTCCGTCAAAAAACTTCGACGGAATCCATTTTCCGTCGAAAAACTTCACAAAATCAATTTCTTTTGCATTTATTTTATTCATCCGTTTTCGACGGAATACATTTTCCGTCAAAAAATTTCGACCTAATCCATTTTCCGTCGAAAAACTTCACAAAATCAATTTCTTTTGCATTTATTTTATTCATCCATGTTCGATGGAATTTATTTTCCGTCAAAAATCTTCGACGGAATCCATTTTCCGTCAAAAATGTTCACAAAATCAATTTCTTTTGCATTTATTTTATTCATCCGTTTTCGACGGAATACATTTTTCGTCAAAAATGTTCGACGGAATCCATTTTTCACCGAAAAACTTCATAAAATCAATTTCTTTTGCATTTATTTTATTCATTCGTTTTTGACGGAATTTGTTTTTCGTCGAAAAACTTCAGAAAATCAATTTCTTTTGCATTTATTTTATTAATCCGTTTTCGATGGAATTCATTTGCCGTCAAAAAATTTCGACGGAATCCATTTTCCGTCAAAAATCTTCTACGGAATCCATTTTCATTCGAAAAACTTCACAAAATCAATTTCTTTTGCATTAATTTATTCATCCGTTTTCGACGGAATTTGTTTTCCGTCGAAAAACTTCACAAAATCAATTTATTTTGCATTTATTTTATTCATCCGTTTTCGACGGAATACATTTTTCGTCAAAAATCTTCGACGGAATACATTTTGCGTCGAAAAACTTGATAAAATCAATTTCTTTTGCATTTATTTTATTCATCCATTTTCGACGGAATTCATTTTTCGTCAAAAATCTTCGACGGAATACAATTTTTGTCGAAAAACTTGATAAAATCAATTTCTTTTTCATTTATTTTATTCATCCGTTTTCGACGGAATTCATTTTCTGTCAAAAATCTTCGACGGAATCCATTTTCCATCAAAAATCTTCTACGAAATTCATTTTTCGTCGAAAAACTTCAAAAAATCAATTTCTTTTGCATTTATTTTATTAATCCCTTTTCGACGGAATACATTTTCCGTCAAAAATTTTCGACCTAATCCATTTTCCGTCGAAGAACTTCACAAAATCAATTTCTTTTGCATTTATTTTATTCATCCATGTTCGATGGAATTTATTTTCCGTCAAAAATCTTCGACGGAATCCGTTTTCCGTCAAAAATCTTCACAAAATCAATTTCTTTTGCATTTATTTTATTCATCCGTTTTCGACGGAATTTGTTTTCCGTCGAAAAACTTCACAAAATCAATTTCTTTTGCATTTATTTTATTCATCCATTTTCGACGAAATACATTTTTCGTCAAAAATGTTCGACGGAATCCATTTTTCATCAAAAAACTTCATAAAATCAATTTCTTTTGCATTTATTTTATTCATCCGTTTTTGACAGAATTTGTTTTTCAGAAAATCAATTTCTTTTGCATTTATTTTATTCTTCCGTTTTCGATGGAATTCATTTTCCGTCAAAAATATTCGACGGAATCCATTTTCCGTCAAAAATCTTGACAAAAACAATTTCTTTTGCATTTATTTTATTCATCTGTTTTCGACGGAATTTGTTTTCCGTCGAAAAACTTCACAAAATTAATTTCTTTTGCATTTATTTTATTCATCCGTTTTCGACGGAATACATTTTCGTCAAAAATGTTCAACGGAATCCATTTTTCATCGAAAAACTTCATAAAATCAATTTCTTATGCATTTATTTTATTCCTCCATTTTCGACGGAATTCATTTTCCGTCAAAAATCTTCGACGGAATCCATTTTCTGTCGATAAACTTCACAAAATCAATTTCTTTTGCATTTATTTTATTCATCCGTTTTCGAAGGAATTCATTTTCCATCAAAAATCTTCGTCGGAAACCATTTTCCATCAAAAATCTTCTACGGAATCCATTTTCAGTCGACAAACTTCATTTTCGACGGAATTCATTTTCCGTTAAAAATCTTCACAAAATCAATTTCTTTTACATTTATTTTATTAATCCGTTTTCGACGGAATACATTTTTCGTCGAAAAACTTGATAAAATCAATTTCTTTTGCATTTATTTATTCATCCATTTTTGACGGAATTCATTTTCCGTAAAAAATCTTCGACGGAATACATTTTTTTTCGAAAAACTTCTTAAAATCAATTTCTTTTGCATTTATTTTATTCATCCATTTTCGACGGTATTCGTTTTCCGTCAAAAATCTTCGACGGAATCCATTTTCCGTCGAAAAACTTCACAAAATCAATTTCTTTTGCATTTATTTTATTCATCCGTTTTCGACGGAATTCATTTTCTGTCAAAAATCTTCGACGGAATCCATTTTCCATCAAAAATCTTCTACGAAATCCATTTTCCGTCGAAAAACTTCAAAAAATCAATTTCTTTTGCATTTATTTTATTAATCCGTTTTCGACGCAACTCTTTTTCCGTTGACAAACTTCACAAAATCAATTTCTTTTGCATTTATTTTATTCATCCGTTTTCGACGGAATACATTTTCCGTCAAAAAATTTCGACCTAATCCATTTTCCGTCGAAAAACTTCACAAAATCAATTTCTTTTGCATTTATTTTATTCATCCATGTTCGATGGAATTTATTTTCCGTCCAAAATCTTCGACGGAATCCATTTTCCGTCAAAAATCTTCACAAAATCAATTTCTTTTGCATTAATTTTATTCATCCGTTTTCGACGAAATTTTTTTCCGTCGAAAAACTTCACAAAATCAATTTCTTTTGCATTTATTTTATTCATCCATTTTCGACGGAATACATTTTTTGTCAAAAATGTTCGACGGAATCCATTTTTCATCGAAAAACTTCACAAAATCAATTCCAATTTGCATTTATTTTATTCATCTGTTTTTGACGGAATTTGTTTTCCGTCGAAAAACTTCACAAAATCAATTTATTTTGCATTTATTTTATTCATCCGTTTTCGACGGAATACATTTTTCGTCAAAAATCTTAGACGAAATACATTTTGCGTCGAAAAACTTGATAAAATCAATTTCTTTTGCATTTATTTTATTCATCCATTTTCGACGGAATTCATTTTTTGTCAAAAATCTTCGACGGAATATAATTTTCGTCGAAAAACTTGATAAAATCAATTTCTTTTGCATTTATTTTATTCATCCGTTTTCGACGGAATTCATTTTCTGTCAAAAATCTTCGACGGAATCCATTTTCCATCAAAAATCTTCTACGAAATTCATTTTTCGTCGAAAAACTTCAAAAAATCAATTTCTTTTGCATTTATTTTATTAATCCGTTTTCGACGCAATTATTTTTCCGTCGAAAAACTTCACAAAATTAATTTCTTTTGCATTTATTTTATTCATCCATTTTCGACGGAATACATTTTCCGTCAAAAATCTTCGACCGAATCCATTTTCCGTCAAAAATCTTCTACGGAATCCATTTTCCGTCGAAAAACTTCACAAAATCAATTTCTTTTGCATTTATTTTATTCATCTGTTTTCGACGGAATACATTTTCCGTCAAAAAGTTTCGACCTAATCCATTTTCTGTCGAAAAACTTCACAAAATCAATTTCTTTTGCATTTATTTTATTCATCCATGTTCGATGGAATATATTTTCCGTCAAAAAACTTCGACGGAATCCATTTTCCGTCGAAAAACTTCACAAAATCAATTTCTTTTGCATTTATTTTATTCATCCGTTTTCGACGGAATACATTTTCCGTCAAAAAATTTCGACCTAATCCATTTTCCGTCGAAAAACTTCACAAAATCAATTTCTTTTGCATTTATTTTATTCATCCATGTTCGATGGAATTTATTTTCCGTCAAAAATCTTCGACGGAATCCATTTTCCGTCAAAAATGTTCACAAAATCAATTTCTTTTGCATTTATTTTATTCATCCGTTTTCGACGGAATACATTTTTCGTCAAAAATGTTCGACGGAATCCATTTTTCACCGAAAAACTTCATAAAATCAATTTCTTTTGCATTTATTTTATTCATTCGTTTTTGACGGAATTTGTTTTTCGTCGAAAAACTTCAGAAAATCAATTTCTTTTGCATTTATTTTATTAATCCGTTTTCGATGGAATTCATTTGCCGTCAAAAAATTTCGACGGAATCCATTTTCCGTCAAAAATCTTCTACGGAATCCATTTTCATTCGAAAAACTTCACAAAATCAATTTCTTTTGCATTAATTTATTCATCCGTTTTCGACGGAATTTGTTTTCCGTCGAAAAACTTCACAAAATCAATTTATTTTGCATTTATTTTATTCATCCGTTTTCGACGGAATACATTTTTCGTCAAAAATCTTCGACGGAATACATTTTGCGTCGAAAAACTTGATAAAATCAATTTCTTTTGCATTTATTTTATTCATCCATTTTCGACGGAATTCATTTTTCGTCAAAAATCTTCGACGGAATACAATTTTTGTCGAAAAACTTGATAAAATCAATTTCTTTTTCATTTATTTTATTCATCCGTTTTCGACGGAATTCATTTTCTGTCAAAAATCTTCGACGGAATCCATTTTCCATCAAAAATCTTCTACGAAATTCATTTTTCGTCGAAAAACTTCAAAAAATCAATTTCTTTTGCATTTATTTTATTAATCCCTTTTCGACGGAATACATTTTCCGTCAAAAATTTTCGACCTAATCCATTTTCCGTCGAAGAACTTCACAAAATCAATTTCTTTTGCATTTATTTTATTCATCCATGTTCGATGGAATTTATTTTCCGTCAAAAATCTTCGACGGAATCCGTTTTCCGTCAAAAATCTTCACAAAATCAATTTCTTTTGCATTTATTTTATTCATCCGTTTTCGACGGAATTTGTTTTCCGTCGAAAAACTTCACAAAATCAATTTCTTTTGCATTTATTTTATTCATCCATTTTCGACGAAATACATTTTTCGTCAAAAATGTTCGACGGAATCCATTTTTCATCAAAAAACTTCATAAAATCAATTTCTTTTGCATTTATTTTATTCATCCGTTTTTGACAGAATTTGTTTTTCAGAAAATCAATTTCTTTTGCATTTATTTTATTCTTCCGTTTTCGATGGAATTCATTTTCCGTCAAAAATATTCGACGGAATCCATTTTCCGTCAAAAATCTTGACAAAAACAATTTCTTTTGCATTTATTTTATTCATCTGTTTTCGACGGAATTTGTTTTCCGTCGAAAAACTTCACAAAATTAATTTCTTTTGCATTTATTTTATTCATCCGTTTTCGACGGAATACATTTTCGTCAAAAATGTTCAACGGAATCCATTTTTCATCGAAAAACTTCATAAAATCAATTTCTTATGCATTTATTTTATTCCTCCATTTTCGACGGAATTCATTTTCCGTCAAAAATCTTCGACGGAATCCATTTTCTGTCGATAAACTTCACAAAATCAATTTCTTTTTCATTTATTTTATTCATCCGTTTTCGAAGGAATTCATTTTCCATCAAAAATCTTCGTTGGAAACCATTTTCCATCAAAAATCTTCTACGGAATCCATTTTCAGTCGACAAACTTCATTTTCGACGGAATTCATTTTCCGTTAAAAATCTTCACAAAATCAATTTCTTTTACATTTATTTTATTAATCCGTTTTCGACGGAATACATTTTTCGTCGAAAAACTTGATAAAATCAATTTCTTTTGCATTTATTTATTCATCCATTTTTGACGGAATTCATTTTTCGTAAAAAATCTTCGACGGAATACATTTTTTTTCGAAAAACTTCTTAAAATCAATTTCTTTTGCATTTATTTTATTCATCCATTTTCGATGGTATTCGTTTTCCGTCAAAAATCTTCGACGGAATCCATTTTCCGTCGAAAAACTTCACAAAATCAATTTCTTTTGCATTTATTTTATTCATCCGTTTTCGACGGAATTCATTTTCTGTCAAAAATCTTCGACGGAATCCATTTTCCATCAAAAATCTTCTACGAAATCCATTTTCCGTCGAAAAACTTCAAAAAATCAATTTCTTTTGCATTTATTTTATTAATCCGTTTTCGACGCAACTCTTTTTCCGTTGACAAACTTCACAAAATCAATTTCTTTTGCATTTATTTTATTCATCCGTTTTCGACGGAATACATTTTCCGTCAAAAAATTTCGACCTAATCCATTTTCCGTCGAAAAACTTCACAAAATCAATTTCTTTTGCATTTATTTTATTCATCCATGTTCGATGGAATTTATTTTCCGTCCAAAATCTTCGACGGAATCCATTTTCCGTCAAAAATCTTCACAAAATCAATTTCTTTTGCATTTATTTTATTCATCCGTTTTCGACGAAATTTTTTTCCGTCGAAAAACTTCACAAAATCAATTTCTTTTGCATTTATTTTATTCATCCATTTTCGACGGAATACATTTTTTGTCAAAAATGTTCGACGGAATCCATTTTTCATCGAAAAACTTCACAAAATCAATTCCAATTTGCATTTATTTTATTCATCTGTTTTTGACGGAATTTGTTTTCCGTCGAAAAACTTCACAAAATCAATTTATTTTGCATTTATTTTATTCATCCGTTTTCGACGGAATACATTTTTCGTCAAAAATCTTAGACGAAATACATTTTGCGTCGAAAAACTTGATAAAATCAATTTCTTTTGCATTTATTTTATTCATCCATTTTCGACGGAATTCATTTTTTGTCAAAAATCTTCGACGGAATATAATTTTCGTCGAAAAACTTGATAAAATCAATTTCTTTTGCATTTATTTTATTCATCCGTTTTCGACGGAATTCATTTTCTGTCAAAAATCTTCGACGGAATCCATTTTCCATCAAAAATCTTCTACGAAATTCATTTTTCGTCGAAAAACTTCAAAAAATCAATTTCTTTTGCATTTATTTTATTAATCCGTTTTCGACGCAATTATTTTTCCGTCGAAAAACTTCACAAAATTAATTTCTTTTGCATTTATTTTATTCATCCATTTTCGACGGAATACATTTTCCGTCAAAAATCTTCGACCGAATCCATTTTCCGTCAAAAATCTTCGACGGAATCCATTTTCCGTCGAAAAACTTCACAAAATCAATTTCTTTTGCATTTATTTTATTCATCTGTTTTCGACGGAATACATTTTTCGTCAAAAAGTTTCGACCTAATCCATTTTCTGTCGAAAAACTTCACAAAATCAATTTCTTTTGCATTTATTTTATTCATCCATGTTCGATGGAATATATTTTCCGTCAAAAAACTTCGAAGGAATCCATTTTCCGTCAAAAATCTTCACAAAATCAATTTCTTTTGCATTTATTTTATTCATCCGTTTTCGACGGAATACATTTTCCGTCAAAAAATTTCGACCTAATCCATTTTCCGTCGAAAAACTTCACAAAATCAATTTCTTTTGCATTTATTTTATTCATCCATGTTCGATGGAATTTATTTTCCGTCAAAAATCTTCGACGGAATCCATTTTCCGTCAAAAATGTTCACAAAATCAATTTCTTTTGCATTTATTTTATTCATCCGTTTTCGACGGAATACATTTTTCGTCAAAAATGTTCGACGGAATCCATTTTTCACCGAAAAACTTCATAAAATCAATTTCTTTTGCATTTATTTTATTCATTCGTTTTTGACGGAATTTGTTTTTCGTCGAAAAACTTCGAAATCAGAAAATCAATTTCTTTTGCATTTATTTTATTCATCCGTTTTCGACGGAATACATTTTTCGTCAAAAATCTTCGACGGAATACATTTTGCGTCGAAAAACTTGATAAAATCAATTTCTTTTGCATTTATTTTATTCATCCATTTTCGACGGAATTCATTTTTCGTCAAAAATCTTCGACGGAATACAATTTTTGTCGAAAAACTTGATAAAATCAATTTCTTTTTCATTTATTTTATTCATCCGTTTTCGACGGAATTCATTTTCTGTCAAAAATCTTCGACGGAATCCATTTTCCATCAAAAATCTTCTACGAAATTCATTTTTCGTCGAAAAACTTCAAAAAATCAATTTCTTTTGCATTTATTTTATTAATCCCTTTTCGACGGAATACATTTTCCGTCAAAAATTTTCGACCTAATCCATTTTCCGTCGAAGAACTTCACAAAATCAATTTCTTTTGCATTTATTTTATTCATCCATGTTCGATGGAATTTATTTTCCGTCAAAAATCTTCGACGGAATCCGTTTTCCGTCAAAAATCTTCACAAAATCAATTTCTTTTGCATTTATTTTATTCATCCGTTTTCGACGGAATTTGTTTTCCGTCTAAAAACTTCACAAAATCAATTTCTTTTGCATTTATTTTATTCATCCATTTTCGACGAAATACATTTTTCGTCAAAAATGTTCGACGGAATCCATTTTTCATCAAAAAACTTCATAAAATCAATTTCTTTTGCATTTATTTTATTCATCCGTTTTTGACAGAATTTGTTTTTCAGAAAATCAATTTCTTTTGCATTTATTTTATTCTTCCGTTTTCGATGGAATTCATTTTCCGTCAAAAATATTCGACGGAATCCATTTTCCGTCAAAAATCTTGACAAAAACAATTTCTTTTGCATTTATTTTATTCATCTGTTTTCGACGGAATTTGTTTTCCGTCGAAAAACTTCACAAAATTAATTTCTTTTGCATTTATTTTATTCATCCGTTTTCGACGGAATCCATTTTCCGTCAAAAATCTTCTACGGAATCCATTTTCATTCGAAAAACTTCACAAAATCAATTTCTTTTGCATTAATTTATTCATCCGTTTTCGACGGAATTTGTTTTCCGTCGAAAAACTTCACAAAATCAATTTATTTTGCATTTATTTTATTCATCCGTTTTCGACGGAATACATTTTTCGTCAAAAATCTTCGACGGAATACATTTTGCGTCGAAAAACTTGATAAAATCAATTTCTTTTGCATTTATTTTATTCATCCATTTTCGACGGAATTCATTTTTCGTCAAAAATCTTCGACGGAATACAATTTTTGTCGAAAAACTTGATAAAATCAATTTCTTTTTCATTTATTTTATTCATCCGTTTTCGACGGAATTCATTTTCTGTCAAAAATCTTCGACGGAATCCATTTTCCATCAAAAATCTTCTACGAAATTCATTTTTCGTCGAAAAACTTCAAAAAATCAATTTCTTTTGCATTTATTTTATTAATCCCTTTTCGACGGAATACATTTTCCGTCAAAAATTTTCGACCTAATCCATTTTCCGTCGAAGAACTTCACAAAATCAATTTCTTTTGCATTTATTTTATTCATCCATGTTCGATGGAATTTATTTTCCGTCAAAAATCTTCGACGGAATCCGTTTTCCGTCAAAAATCTTCACAAAATCAATTTCTTTTGCATTTATTTTATTCATCCGTTTTCGACGGAATTTGTTTTCCGTCGAAAAACTTCACAAAATCAATTTCTTTTGCATTTATTTTATTCATCCATTTTCGACGAAATACATTTTTCGTCAAAAATGTTCGACGGAATCCATTTTTCATCAAAAAACTTCATAAAATCAATTTCTTTTGCATTTATTTTATTCATCCGTTTTTGACAGAATTTGTTTTTCAGAAAATCAATTTCTTTTGCATTTATTTTATTAATCCGTTTTTGATGGAATTCATTTGCCGTAAAAATTTTTGTCGGAATCCATTTTCCGTCAAAAATCTTCTACGGAATCCATTTTCAGTCGAAAAACTTCACAAAATCAATTTCTTTTGCATTTATTTTATTCATCTGTTTTCGACGGAATTTGTTTTCTGTCGAAAAACTTCACAAAATCAATTTATTTTGCATTTATTTTATTCATCCGTTTTCGACGGAATACATTTTTCGTCAAAAATCTTCGACGGAATACATTTTGCGTCGAAAAACTTGATAAAATCAATTTCTTTTGCATTTATTTTATTCATCCATTTTCGACGGAATTCATTTTTTGTCAAAAATCTTCGACGGAATATAATTTTCGTCGAAAAACTTGATAAAATCCATTTCTTTTGCATTTATTTTATTCATCCGTTTTCGACGGAATTCATTTTCTGTCAAAAATCTTCGACGGAATCCATTTTCCATCAAAAATCTTCTACGAAATTCATTTTTCGTCGAAAAACATCAAAAAATCAATTTCTTTTGCATTTATTTTATTAATCCGTTTTCGACGCAATTCTTTTTCCGTCGAAAAACTTCACAAAATCAATTTCTTTTGCATTTATTTTATTCATCCGTTTTCGACGGAATACATTTTCCGTCAAAAATCTTCGACCGAAACCATTTTCCATCGAAAAACTTCACAAAATCAATTTCTTTTGCATTTATTTTATTCTTCCGTTTTCGATGGAATTCATTTTCCGTCAAAAATATTCGACGGAATCCATTTTCCGTCAAAAATCTTGACAAAAACAATTTCTTTTGCATTTATTTTATTCATCTGTTTTCGACGGAATTTGTTTTCCGTCGAAAAACTTCACAAAATTAATTTCTTTTGCATTTATTTTATTCATCCATTTTCGACGGAATACATTTTCGTCAAAAATGTTCAACGGAATCCATTTTTCATCGAAAAACTTCATAAAATCAATTTCTTATGCATTTATTTTATTCCTCCATTTTCGACGGAATTCATTTTCCGTCAAAAATCTTCGACGGAATCCATTTTCTGTCGATAAACTTCACAAAATCAATTTCTTTTGCATTTATTTTATTCATCCGTTTTCGAAGGAATTCATTTTCCATCAAAAATCTTCGTCGGAAACCATTTTCCATCAAAAATCTTCTACGGAATCCATTTTCAGTCGACAAACTTCATTTTCGACAGAATTCATTTTCCGTTAAAAATCTTCACAAAATCAATTTCTTTTGCATTTATTTTATTAATCCGTTTTCGACGGAATACATTTTTCGTCGAAAAACTTGATAAAATCAATTTCTTTTGCATTTATTTTATTCATCCATTTTCGACGGAATTCATTTTCCGTCAAAAATCTTCGACGGAATACATTTTTTTTCGAAAAACTTCTTAAAATCAATTTCTTTTGCATTTATTTTATTCATCCATTTTCGACGGTATTCGTTTTCCGTCAAAAATCTTCGACGGAATCCATTTTCCGTCGAAAAACTTCACAAAATCAATTTCTTTTGCATTTATTTTATTCATCCGTTTTCGACGGAATTCATTTTCTGTCAAAAATCTTCGACGGAATCCATTTTCCATCAAAAATCTTCTACGAAATCCATTTTCCGTCGAAAAACTTCAAAAAATCAATTTCTTTTGCATTTATTTTATTAATCCGTTTTCGACGCAATTCTTTTTCCGTTGACAAACTTCACAAAATCAATTTCTTTTGCATTTATTTTATTCATCCGTTTTCGACGGAATACATTTTCCGTCAAAAAATTTCGACCTAATCCATTTTCCGTCGAAAAACTTCACAAAATCAATTTCTTTTGCATTTATTTTATTCATCCATGTTCGATGGAATTTATTTTCCGTCCAAAATCTTCGACGGAATCCATTTTCCGTCAAAAATCTTCACAAAATCAATTTCTTTTGCATTTATTTTATTCATCCGTTTTCGACGAAATTTTTTTTCCGTCGAAAAACTTCACAAAATCAATTTCTTTTGCATTTATTTTATTCATCCATTTTCGACGGAATACATTTTTTGTCAAAAATGTTCGACGGAATCCATTTTTCATCGAAAAACTTCACAAAATCAATTCCAATTTGCATTTATTTTATTCATCTGTTTTTGACGGAATTTGTTTTCCGTCGAAAAACTTCACAAAATCAATTTATTTTGCATTTATTTTATTCATCCGTTTTCGACGGAATACATTTTTCGTCAAAAATCTTCGACGAAATACATTTTGCGTCGAAAAACTTGATAAAATCAATTTCTTTTGCATTTATTTTATTCATCCATTTTCGACGGAATTCATTTTTTGTCAAAAATCTTCGACGGAATATAATTTTCGTCGAAAAACTTGATAAAATCAATTTCTTTTGCATTTATTTTATTCATCCGTTTTCGACGGAATTCATTTTCTGTCAAAAATCTTCGACGGAATCCATTTTCCATCAAAAATCTTCTACGAAATTCATTTTTCGTCGAAAAATTTCAAAAAATCAATTTCTTTTGCATTTATTTTATTAATCCGTTTTCGACGCAATTATTTTTCCGTCGAAAAACTTCACAAAATTAATTTCTTTTGCATTTATTTTATTCATCCATTTTCGACGGAATACATTTTCCGTCAAAAATCTTCGACCGAATCCATTTTCCGTCAAAAATCTTCGACGGAATCCATTTTCCGTCGAAAAACTTCACAAAATCAATTTCTTTTGCATTTATTTTATTCATCTGTTTTCGACGGAATACATTTTCCGTCAAAAAGTTTCGACCTAATCCATTTTCTGTCGAAAAACTTCACAAAATCAATTTCTTTTGCATTTATTTTATTCATCCATGTTCGATGGAATATATTTTCCGTCAAAAAACTTCGACGGAATCCATTTTCCGTCAAAAATCTTCACAAAATCAATTTCTTTTGCATTTATTTTATTCATCCGTTTTCGACGGAATTTGTTTTCCGTCGAAAAACTTCACAAAATCAATTTCTTTTGCATTTATTTTATTCATCCGTTTTCGACAGAATACATTTTTCGTCAAAAATGTTCGACGAAATCCATTTTTCATCGAAAAACTTCATAAAATCAATTTCTTTTGCATTTATTTTATTCATCCGTTTTTGACGGAATTTGTTTTTCGTCGAAAAACTTCAGAAAATCAATTTCTTTTGCATTTATTTTATTAATCCGTTTTCGATGGAAGTCATTTGCCGTCAAAAATTTTCGACGGAATCCATTTTCCGTCAAAAATCTTCTACGGAATCCATTTTCAGTCGAAAAAATTCACAAAATCAATTTCTTTGGCATTTATTTTATTCATCCGTTTTCGACGGAATTTGTTTTCCGTCGAAAAAGTTCACAAAATCAATTTATTTTGCATTTATTTTATTCATCCGTTTTCGACGGAATACATTTTTCATCAAAAATCTTCGACGGAATACATTTTGCGTCGAAAAACTTGATAAAATCAATTTATTTTGCATTTATTTTATTCATCCATTTTCGACGGAATTCATTTTTCGTCAAAAATCTTCGACGGAATACAATTTTCGTCGAAAAACTTGATAAAATCAATTTCTTTTGCATTTATTTTATTCATCCGTTTTCGACGGAATTCATTTTCTGTCAAAAATCTTCGACGGAATCCATTTTCCAACAAAAATCTCTACGAAATTCATTTTTCGTCGAAAAACTTCAAAAAATCAATTTCTTTTGCATTTATTTTATTAATCTGTTTTCGACGCAA